>BLSH010186544.1:538937-555415 GCA_018402905.1 Glandirana rugosa
CCCCCCCCCCCCCCCCCCCCCCCCAGGGTAAGGTAAGTAATTTGTTCATCTAAATGACACCTTAAAAAAAAAAAAAAAAGGGGAAAGGTATTCTAGTGCTCCTGATGATCTGCTGCCTCTTTGCAGCCACTTCCTGCCTACATGTGTGTCCCCCACGGTGATTTTTCATTGCTCTGGTGGGTTTCCGGTCACCATGAAATACTGGAGCCCAGCTGCACATAAAGAGTGGTAATTGTTGATAGTACATAAGGCTTTATCACAATTTTGTTGCTTAGAATAAATTTCACGATTCTCGCTGTGTAACATCTTTCACATAAAAAGAAGAAAAAGAAGGTTAACGTCACTGTTTAGTTTTTTTTTTTTTTTTTAATTACTGTACTATTCATTAAAGTGTATTTTTTCCAAAAAAATTGCGTTTGAAAGCCCGCTGCGCAAATACCGTGTGACAAAATATTGCAACAACTGCCATTTTATTCTCTAGGGTCTCTGCTAAAAAAAATTATACACACACACACAAACACACACACACACACACACACACACACGTTTGGGGGTTCCAAGTTATTTTCGAACAGAAAATACTGGATTTTTAACTTGTAAGCCACAAATGTCAGAAAAAGTTTAGTCTTTAAATAGTTAAACTTCCCTCATACAGCCCGGAGAGAATTCCTTTGATAAAAGAAGGAGAAGACATATCATTGTTCTTTTTTTGTTCCTAACCTTAAACAAATATGTTAGACTAAGCAGAGAACGTCTCTCTCGCTGAATTGGAGGACCC
Organism: Glandirana rugosa; assembly: GCA_018402905.1. Lineage (NCBI taxonomy): Eukaryota > Metazoa > Chordata > Amphibia > Anura > Ranidae > Glandirana > Glandirana rugosa. The sequence continues at coordinate 539,716 of BLSH010186544.1, forward strand.
TGTGTTTTAACATAGTGAGGGAAGAGAAGGAACAGCTGTCACGCGACTGGACACGATTTCTGGTCGCCATAGCGACCTGGCGCCTGGGGATTGTCAAGGCCTATGTTAAGCAGTTTTCGTGTTTTTCTAACACACGCGGCTCTATCTAGGATTGATCTTGCGGTGAGTGGCTCAAACATGCTTCCGTTTGTCTGAGATATAAAACTTACAGACCATGCAGTGTGTCTGATCATTCTCCCTTAATACATCTTACAGTATCTCCACTGGTGTATCTGTCTAGAGGCCCCGTGGAAGTTTTAAGGCCTTCTGGCTAAAGTTATTTGGCTCACGTAAGGGGTTGAACGGAGCATACGAGAGATTTTTACATTACAGGATCAATCTGGGTCTTGTTCATTACAATGGGAGGTGTTTGAGGGGGTCTGTTGATTACGGAAATTACTAAGGTGAAGCTAGCATCTTCAGGCGTTAGAGACTCACTGGAAGCTCCGGTGCAGGAGTTGGAGAAGAGGTACATTTCAGATCCTTTTGACTCTGCTAGGGAGGCCTGGCAGTCAGCCCAATCTGCCTAAGAGCATTTGCTATTCTCCTCAGTAGAAGAGATTCTTCTCCAAGCAGGCGTTCTTTGTGGAGGGGGGAGAAGACTGGGGATCTGTTGGTGTGGATTGCTACCTCTCAGAAATATTCTCCTGCGATAGGAGCGATTAAATCTTGGGCAAGATATCTAGTCAATACACCCGACATGATCATGCAGGAATTGGCTAGCTTTTAGGAGTCTCCCAGGTACTTCCTACGCACAGGGGGACCAGGACACCTACCTAAAGGGTATAACCTTTCCTAGCCTTACAGCTGACCAGAGGCAGAGGTTAGAGACCCCTTTTACCATCAAGGAACTTCAGGAAGCGGTAGGCACCTTCCCAAACTGTAAAGCTCCTGGGGAGGATGGACTCCCTATGGAAAATACACGCTTGCTGAGGGTCTTCAATGTGTGCGTGGAGCAGGGAGCTATGCCTCCCTCTATGTCCAAGGCCAACATTATCTTACTGTTGAAGGTGGGCAAGAATCCGGTTGATCCCAAATCTTACAGACCGAATTCACTCTTACAGTGTGATGTAAAGATTCTGGCCAAGGTGCTGGCAATCTGACTGAATAGGGTTATTAGGTCAATTGTTCACTTCGACCGAGCTGGCTTCATGCCAAACACATCAACAGCAATTAATCCAAGAAGGCTTTTCCTGAACATGCAGTCTACAGCGGACAATGTTGGCAGCAGGGCCCTACAAAAGGCTTTCAATAGCATTGATTGGGCTTACTTATGGGCGGTTCTGGAGCATTTTGGGTTTGGTCCACAGCACATATCTTGGGTACCTCTACTGTACGCACAGCCGCAGGCTACAATTAGGGCATTTGGGAAACTGCCCCACACCTTTGCTTTGGAGAGGTGCTAGACTAGTGTGCCCTTTATCGCCCCTCCTGTTTGCATTGGCGATAGAGACATTGGCAATTAGGATCCCACCCCAGTATTGTTGGCTTAAGGTAATTAAATGTTCAAAAGAAGGTGATGTTGTATGCCAAATGACAAGCCTCTCCTGTTAGGGGACACAAATGCTTCCCTTCAGGAAGCCATGGCCACTATTACGGAATTTGGAAGATTCTCTGGCCTTAATATAAACTGGTCAAAGTCTGCTCCGATGCTATTAGATGGTAATGCTACACAAATTGTGACAGCGGCGTGCCCCATACCACTCACATCCTCTATTATTTGGGAGTACAGGTAACGCCAGACCCAACAAAATTTTGCCTTTTTTTTTTTTTTTTTTTTTTTAAATAGAAATTTTTTATTAAGTCTTACAACAATACAAAATTAGACTACACAATGTAGCGCTCAGTTACACGTAATGACAACCAATAGGCCTCAGCAGTACAGAATTAGAATACACAATCAAACGTTCACTTATAGTGAAGGCCAAAAAGGCGTAAACATTCAGAAGCAAGCCTTTAGGAACAATAGACTAATGAGGAGGACCACCCCGAGGGAGCTAACGAGTGGGGTCTGCGGGGTAGTGGCACCTAGCGGCTGCCGCGGGTCTCCCTCCAGTCCTGCGCCATCTATCTCCTGGGCACGGGGGGCTAGATGGGCCAATCCTGCTGGCAACCCCCAGTCCTCACCCCCACCCCAGCTGCAACCTGATACCTCCTAATGATTGACTTGCACTCACTAGTGAAAGAGAACCGTGAACTTGAACTAGCATTGTCCTATTGGTTGATACCCCATAAATGAAAGATAAGAGTAAAGAAAACAACCAGTTGGTGTTAACAGAAGTATAACAGGAAGAGAAAGGAGAATGAAAAAAGAAGGAAGAAAGGTAGAAAGAGGGTGTCTGATGTCCGTGACATTGGCATTCCATGGGTTGATCACCAGTAGCTCAGCAATAGCTCGACTTATAATGAACTTCACTCTATGGGTATTTCTTGGGAGTAATATCTCCATCCTGACCATGTGTCCTTAAACTTGTCAAGAAGGCCCTTGGCCTCTAGTATCCAGCGCTCAGCTTCCATGATAGTGTCTACTTCCTTTTTCCAATCTGCGAAGGTTGGGAAGGATGTCTGTCTCCAGTACCTAGGTATAAGGTTTTTCGCGGCGTTAAGTAAATGAGGTGTGTCACTCCTCTTGTATTGCTTAAGGGACAAGGGCACCCCATGGAACAGAAAGTGCATAGGAGTACGTTCAATGCTCCTCAAAGTTGTCTTGTTGATCCATGGGGTAATCGCCTCCCAGAATGGCTGGATTTGGGGGCAATTCCACTAAAGATGGAGGAACGTGCCCTGTTGGCCACATCCTCTCCAGCACCGGCCATCAGTTTTGGGGAAAATTTGATGCAACCTAGAAAGGGTTCTGTACCACCTAGAGATCAATTTAAATGAAGATTCCTGAATACGGGAGCTGACCGACGAGTGTGTGAATTTAATTTGACGCTGTACCTGGGTTTCCATCAGTTCCTGACCTAGTTCCCCCTCCCATACCCCAATAAGGTGTCCCATACGAGTGGAAGTCCCGTACCATTCTATACATTTGGGAAAGCAAATGACCTCCATCAGGGAGCTCAACACACAGGAATTTGAACGGGTGATGGGTCAGGTGTAGTGGGGGGGGGGGGATCTAATTTGTGAAATAAAAAAACTGGCCAGTTGTTTAGGTCTCCACGCTGCAAACAGCATGGTCCCGATGGTCGATTGTATGGTGGCCAGGGCCAGCAAGGCCCCCTGGGGAGCAAATCACACACATGGGCATCTACCCTCCAGGCCCCAGGGCCTTAAAAAACCTCCCTCCTCCAAGGGGGGCGAGGGGGGACGTCCGCGGAGTGAATCGCTCAGCCTTAAGTCTGTCCCAGGTACCCAGGGTGGCCCTAGTCAGGGGAGAAGTCAAGTCCGACAACCCCCTGGATCTGGCCGGGATCCAAAGGGCAGCCGCCAGGTTCCTACCCGCCATTGTCTTTTCTAGCTTGACCCACAGCTTACTCGGGGCGTTGTGATGCCAGTTTAAAATTCGTACCAGTGACATGACATGGCTTTATAATATAAATTGACGCCTGGCAGTCCCAGCCCAAATGGCGATTTAGGTCTTCGAAGGATGTCGTACGCAAGTCTTGGGTGTTTGCCCTGCCATATGAATTTCGTAAATATCTTACGTAGTTTTTGAAAAAAAGAATATAGGAAGTGAGGTGGGTACCGTATAAAGTAGATAGATTATCCTCGGCAGGATAGCCATCTTTAGGGCACCAATTCTCCCAAACCATGTGAGGGGCAGAACTCGCCAATTGTGGAGGTCACGCACATTCCCCTTCAGCAATGTGCCATAGAGATCATATAGGAGGGTCAGGTCTGGGGAGACGCAAGTTCCCAAATACGGGAGCGACTGTGTGCACCACCGAAGAGGGAAGGACCGTTGTATGGAGTTTGCCACAGTGGAAGAGACGTGAATAGGCAGGAGCTCCGACTTATCGAAGTTTATTTTAAAATACGCCCGAACCTGCGGACCTCAGGCATTAACACCGGGAGGGTTAACAAAGCGTTCGAAAGGTAAAACAAGTCGTCGGCATATGCCGACAGCTTGTGCTTCATCGGTCCAACGGTGATTCCCGCAATGTACGTGTAAGCCCTGATTGTGCGAAGAAAAGGCTCCAGCACCAGAGCAAATAAAATGGGCGAAAGCGGACACCCCTGCCTAGTCCCGTATCGCCAGGGGCGCAGAGAGAACCCCGTTAACCTTAACCCTGGCTGAGGGCTGTCCGTATAGGGCGTGGACCCATCCCAGCATTCAGTCCCCCAAAACCGAGCACATATAGACCCAATCTACCCTGTCGAAGGTTCTCTCTGCATTCATAGATACCACCACACATGGCGTCTGAACTGGCCCATTCTGGGCCCTGTGTAGGATATGGAGCGCCCTGATGGTATTTGTGACGAACGCGGGTATCAGATCGCTGCCCTCCTCACCGATCGGAGACCGAGGACCCCCCTGATCCAATACCGCACTTGTCACCAACGTAACAATGCCACTCTCAGCTGCTTTCAGCACAAAGATTTCCCAGTTTGCGGGATCACCGTCTAAGTGTCAGCCGCCTGAGAGCGATTGTTACCGGGCTAATTCAAACAATTAACCCTTTCACTGCCACCACTTCTGGAGTCGCCAGAAGACCGTATATTAGCAATACCAGTATTTTAGAGCAACGCCTGTACACACACTGTCACCTGCAGACAGGTATATTCAGATGCGTTATTCTAAAAGACAGTAGCGCTCTTCGAAGGAACAGATTCGTAATAGTTGCGTTAAGAGCTTTAGAGACAGAATTAACACTTTTCACAATAAGGTTTAATAAATGAAAAGGTCAAGCATTAGGTGCAATAAAATATTTACAGAAAAATAAAAGTAAAAAGTGAGACAAATGTACAGCGAAAGAGAACAGATTGAGAAATACCTTGCCTTTTAAATGTCTTTGCTTAATCAGTGTTTGAAGAAGATCTCCTGGTTCCCTGATGGTTGATGTTAAGGTGGAACTCCTGTCTGATGGCCACAGTCTCTTTTCTCTGGACCACCAGGGGTGGGGCCGTACCTCTCCTGGCCATTCATAGAAGAGAGGAAGTTTCCTTAGACAATGTCCAGGGCGGACCGTGGAGATACAGCTGCATAATCATGCATGGATCATAACTTGTTACCCAATTATGTTACATATTTTGTAGAATAGAATTTAATCTCAGCTTGTAATAAGCTTTCATTTGACTCCAAACATGAGAAGTCTAAAACCTTATAGGACCCTGGGAAGGGAATGGACTAATTCTATCCTTCCGTGGATGACAAAGGGTAGACGTTTACAATTGAACTATCCAGACCGAAATTCTACATTCAAATATGTCATGTTCATCACTCTGGCGTATCCACAGCAGAAGTTATGACTGTATGTATATTTTCATGTAAGTTTAAGCAGCAAGGGAGAGCCACGCACAGGGCAGACCTGCCAGGGTAATTTATGGGCCAACAGCATGGCCCTGTATATTTGTTCAAGATAAGGGGACAGAGTTTCTTCCTGGCCCCGCTATAAACAGTAATCAAAGGCCTCCTTTAAATTAAGCCTGTACTCACTCAGAGGGGGGTGACAAGCCTTTCAAACAGCCAGGTCAGAAGGAGAGAGAGAAAAAAAAAAAAACTTAACTATCTACCTAGCTTCCCTTCCAAGATGGAGTCAGTGTCGCTTAGGCCTGGTATCATTACCTTGCGTGGGTCTCACGCATGATACCATTACAGTATTGTCCTTGGCTTCTCGGCCAATCATGAAGCCCGTCTGATCCAAATGTATCAGACCGGCGACATGGTTCTGGAGGCAGAGAGCCAGCAGTTTAGCCAGGATTTTAGAGTCTGCGTTCAACAGGGAGATGGGTCTATAGTTCGGACAGGATTGGGGGTCCTTACCTGACTTATGAAAGACCGCTAAGTGAGCCAACAGAGCTTCGGGTGGGAGGGGGCTGGCAGTACTGAGAGTTAAAGTAGGTACAGAGGGGTGTCGCCAATAAGGAGATACATTTTTTATAGTAGGAGTTTGTGAAGTCGCCGGCCCCAGGCTTTTGCCCGGAGGGAGAGCTGCCACCACTGCACCCATCTCATCCTCCGTAAAAGGTTTCTCTATGTCCTGTAAGACCTGGAGAGGCAAGACATGCTGACGTTTCTAGATAGGCCTGGATTTCTCGCTCATGGAAAGTACCATCACCCATAGCTGGGGGTGGTGGAAGGTTATACAAAGATGCATAATACCGCTGAAACTCCGATGCAATGGAGTGGGAGTCCACTATCTGCCTGCCTTGCACTGTTAAGCTGTGCATGTGACGGAGAGCTTGCTGAAACGATGAGCAAAAAAGCGCAGTTTGTTTCTGACCTTTTGGTCCAGGCATTGACTGAGCTCGGACCGAAGAACATCCAGTTACTCAGCATCAGCAGGGGCAGAAAATGCCTTGTGCTTCAGTTCTGAATCATGGATCTTGATCAGATCGATCGATGATTTCCCTTTCCCTGTATTTCTTGACTCGACTCCCGTAAGAGATGAGTTTACCCCTAATGACAGCCTTATGACCCTCCCATATTGACTGGCATGATACCTCGCTCGATGTGTTGAGTTCAAAGTAGTTGCCCAAGGAGCGTGTGATCGCTTCCACCACCCCGGGATCGTCTGTTAGAGTTCTCGTTCAGTCTCCAGGTTCTCTCCATCCGGCAGGCCGAAATCCGGTCGTGTCTAAGTCTAAATCGAAGCGTGGTCCGAGATTGTTATAGATTCTATGGAGGAGGAGCGGACCAGTCTCAAATAGAATTGATCTATAAAAAAACATATCCAGGCAGGAGTACATGTCAAATGTTTTGGAGAAAGAACTGTAATCACTATCCTTTGGATGGAGTACTCGCCAGGTTTCTACCAGATGGAGAGAACGGAGAGCGGTCTTGACATGCTTAATTGCCCTAAACGAGAGGGCTGACCTTCTGGACGATGCGTCGACTGCTGGGTTGAGGGGGACATTAAAGTCCCCCCCCCCCCCGACAATCAACAATTCTTCACTGAATCCTACTAACTTCTTAAGCATAGTGGAAAGAAAATGAGCCGAACGGACATGTAAAGATTGGCCAGAGTATGATTTTGTCCCTCAATGGATCCCTTAAATAGATAACGCTCCTCAGCGTCACACTAGCTCTCACATTAAATGGGCATGATTTCCTGATAGCTATGGAGGTACCCCTGGCCTTAGGCACTGGAGACAGACTGTGGAACCATTGGTCATACATCGTGAGTGGTAGGCGGGGGGTAGATTTGACTGTAAAGTGCGTCTCCCGCAGGAAGAAACATCCGATCGCAGATGGCGCAGTTCCTGCCAGAGACGCCCTGATAGGGAATATCTATGCTTTCTATGACTTGCGAGCCTGCGTTCCCGTGCACACGCGTGCCCCGGAAACAGTGCCAAACTGCGCTATTTAAACCCTCAATGCCCTGCAGCCGGTGCTGTCTGTTCTACAGTGTCTGAGTACCTGTGAGCCCCAGCTCTGTTCCTGTTATCCAGTTCCTGTGATCCTTACCGTTTCCTGTTTAGACCCAGCTTGACCTGACCTGCTGTTATCTGCCTGCACTGACCCCCGCTATCCACGACCATTCGATTGTCTGACCCCTTTGTACTTCTGCTGCCAGCCCGGTTACAAACTTAGCTTGGACTTGACCATTCTTCTGCCTGATCCCTTGTACCGTAGCGCCAGCCAGCTGCTGACCTAGCCTGTACCACCATTCTTCTGATCTGCACGACTACCTGAGATCTCACACCATCATCAGTGACCATCCAGCCCTCATGCCATCCTGCACTCTTGGACCTCCTGTCTGCTCTACCAGGGGTCCCTGAATCAGGTGCGCTAGAGTGGTTGTTCCCTGCACAAGCCAGACTCCACCACCAGGTGCGTGACACGCCCCCTCTTAGAAGGGCTACATAGGCCCCTAATATTGTAAGACAGTAGTGTCAGAGTATTAGCCATTTAACAATAAGTTTGCCCACCCCAAGAGCATTGAATAGGGAGCCCACCAAAAATAGAGTACCATACTAACCAGGTGCTCCATCAATATCGATACAACCCAAAACTGACCTGTCACATGGACATATGCATGAGTAATACAAATCAGCCTCACAGTATTGTCCAACAAACTGAAAAACAAAAAAACAAAAAGGTAAAACAGAACCCATATTCCCAGCTAAGCAGAGCGGGTTTCGGGGGGGGGGGGATTTCCACAAAGGTTGGCAGGTCATCCATGGTCCGGAGGTGTGTTTTGCCATCCCTGGTAGCCATCAATCGGAAAGGGAAGCCCCACCAATAGGTAACACCATCCGCGAGCAACGCTTCCAGTAGGGGGTGCACCGGTCTTCGCTGCATTAGGGTGCACCTGGACAAGTCAGGGTACAGGGAAACATTCGCCCCGTCTAAATCAATCACCGGGGAGTTTATGGCGGCTTTCATTATGGCTTCCTTTAGGGAGTATTTGTGCAATTTGCAAATCACATCCCTGGGCTTGTCAGTGTCCTGAGGCATAGGCAGCAAGGCCCAATGTGCCCTGTCAATTTCAATTAAGTCTGGGGTTGCCGGCCCTAGGATTTGTCTGAACAGTCCCTCCACTGATGGGAGCAAGTCTGAAGCATGTGTAGCTTCAGGCAGGCTGTGGATGTGAATATTCTGCCTGCGATTGCTGTTCTCCTGGTCATCCAATTGATTTAACAAGGAGTTAATCACTGCCTCATGGTGTCTAGGTGTCTTTGTGCAGCCACAGTCCTTAAAACCTTGTCGTGGCCACTCTATAGGGCCTCTACCCTATTCCCCAGTGCCTCAGTGTCCTCCTGCAGGCTATCAACTGCCTTCTGGCATGATAGCTCCACTGTAGCAATCAGTTGCTGTATATCGGACTTAGTAGGAAGAGCCCTAATATGCTCTCTGAGGTCCCAGTCTCTTTCAGCTGCATCCACCTCAGAGCGTGGGGATGAGCGGCCAGCAGAGTGTACTGAAGTGGTGGGGCTGTATTCTCTCACCTGCGGAGTCAAACTTTTGCCATTTGAAGAAATCCCTTCTTTTGCGCTTTAGGGATCATAATGGAAATCTCTCTACATATCAGTAGCAGGGAGGGTGAATATAATTAAAAGGATTCTCATGTCACAGATCTTATATCGGCTACATAACACCCCTATGGTGATAGCCATAAAAACATTTATAATAGTTAATACACTTTTCTGTATTTTAATTTGGAGGAAGGGCTCTCCCAGGATTAAGTTAGAGCATTTACAAAGGCCCAAGGATGACGGTGGGTTGGGCTGGCCAAACCCATGGTTGTACTATCTAGTAGCACAGTAAAAAACACCTCATAGGAACCATAGACATGCGGAATGGGTTGGAAGGCACAGAGTGCATTTCAACCATAGTGATGAGGTCTCACACCACACAGAGGATCTATGGTACTGGCCCTTGAAGCACAAGCTTTTGGATTACCGCACATGATCACTGGACATATAAACTCATTCATAAGGTCTGGAACAAGACCAAATACCTCCAGGGAGTAACAAGTTACACGGAATTTAGCCCCATATGGTCTAATGACACTTATAAGTTATTAGCGAAATTGCCATTTGGAGATAGGTGGTCAGCATATGGAGCAACACATCTTAAACCAATATTCCAGAATGGGCCACTTATGACATTCACTGCATTGAATTACAAGTTGGATGTACCACAGTCCATGTATTTTTACCATATGCAGTTACATCACGCAGTTAAGGATCAGAGTAATTCCTCAGGATGGCACTTGTCGCCCACTCCAGTGTTCGGTCTCTTCAGGGATGCAGAGTCCTCTAAAGCAGCGTTCCCCAAACCAGTCCTCAAGGCCCACCAACAGGTCATGTTTTCAGGATTTCCCTCAGATGAATCAGCTGTGGTAATTACTAAGGCAGTGAAACTGATCAAATCACCTGTGAAAAATAATGGAAATCCTGAAAACATGACCTGTTGGTGGGCCTTGAGGACAGGGCTGGGGAACACTGCTCTAAAGGTTTTATTTCACAAAGCTATGCCATGGCATCTCTTTAGAGTGATGGATCACTGGAAATGTGATGTTGGCCACCTGGAGGGTGACCAGTGGGAGGAGGCCTTCCAGGCAGTGGTCACATGCTTATTAAATGTATCGCAAAGATTAACACAACTGTATATCCTTCTGAGGGTGCATCTTACCCCTCAGACTCCATAGACTCCACTTGATGGGACGGAGATCGGACTCTACTTGCACAAGGTGTAAGAGGGACCATGGTGACCTAATACACCTTCTGTGGCGCTGCCCAAAACTTAATTCCAGTGGGCAGGGGTAGTGTATGAGATCAATTCTGTTTCAGATGGTACTCTCCAGAGACCCAAAGTCCTGCTTACTGGGTATAGTGGAAGAATACGACTGGCAAGTGTATACCAAGGAAGCTATCCTTAGAGTTTTGTTCCAGGCACACAAACTGATCATGGTACACTGGAAGTTGGAGGTTCCTCCTATGGTGAGGGAGCGGGTCAAGACCATTGGTGAAATGCTAAGAATGGAAAAGCTTAACTACCAGCATAGGGAAATTTGCACAAATTTGAGAGGTTATGGGCACCATGGTTGGATGTTCAGTGGCTAGCCCCAGTGGATTTGACCATGGATAGGCTACTTGGGCTCAATGCTGGCTAGATGGGCATATTCCTGCAGAGTATAGTATACGATCAACCTCAACAGAGGGGTTATCTTGCCTCTAAATGTGGGTCAAAAAGTATTGCTGTTTGGTTCCTCTGCTTAGGTATGAGGACTTGCTTACAGTCTTACAAGGCTTATTGGTTGGGTAACAATGACTAATGGCGGATGTGTTTCCGCTGGGCTGTATATTGCAATGTACTGTTGGCAATGTGAATTGATCTTTCTTCAATAAAAATCTTTGTTGGAAAAAAATAAAAACAAACACAGGTCATGTTTTGAGGATTTCCCTCAGTTTAAATGACTGTGGTAATTACTAAGGCAGTGAAACTGATTAAAACACCTGTGCAAAATCATGGAGAGCCTGAAAACGCGACCTGTTGGTGCGCCTTGAGGACTGGAATTGAGAAACACTGATCTAGATAATAGGCCCTTGCATTTATCCAGTGAAATTTCTGACCCAATGCCGTACATACCCAAAATGCATATGCCCATACCCATGACCTTGCTCTCCTCTGAATGCTGGTATGGCAGCTATGAGTGCTTGGAAAGGAACTGGGTAAAAATAAACCTGACAATTTTATGAAAGACAGGCAGAGAAGACATACATATGGCGAACTGAGTCAGTGGACCAATATAACTGCATTTCAGGCACTTTATGTATGCCCATGTTGAGGGTAAGGCCCAGAAAGGTCTTAAATTCGGAAACCGCAATTGGCTACCAATCTAGCAATTGACAGATGGGGATTAGCAGCGATGTATTGATGATGTACTAGGCATAGACGAACCAGCACTGCAGTAACACTTGGTGACGTGGCGAGTCCCATAAGTGCAGTTTAAGCTGGTGTGGCTAGCACAAGTAGTCTCCCGCAGCCTCAAAGAAGACAAACACAGGCCCGCAGAGCCCATTGTGCCCTTCCTGCTGCTCTTGCGAACCCTGATTGGCAATCCACCACTGATGCAGTGCCTGTACTTCCCCCCCCCCCCCCCCATTCACTCGCCAACCAGATGTACTAGGCTGCTGGTGCTTGCCAGGTCACCAGGAGTAGTGGCGCTAGTACTGGCTCTCTGCTCTAAAACGAGAGCCCTGCGGTTCATGCACCTCAGCAACAGCAGAACAGGATCTGGTACGCATGACCTTAGCAGGGACCTCTCCGTCATCAGAGCTATCTGTCATGGTGCCACTGCTGTCTACGGAGCCAGATTCTGAAAGGGAGGCTTCCCCATCGCTCTCGTCTGTCATGCTCAGCAACGCGTAGGCCTCTTCACTAGTGTACCTCGGATTTGACATGTTGGCCTCTAAATTTATAGGTACACTAGTGTGACTCACAGGCAAAAAAGCGCACCTGGTTGTCAGAGCCTATTTCAAGGTGCCCAGGCTCAAGATAGGAGATTCTGGCCTATAGTCAAAGACGAGCTGTCGAAACGGTACATGTATGGTCTCCAGAATCTCCTATCTTGAGCCTGGGCACCATTGATCCTGATAAGATCGTGATTGGTGGAGAAAGATTGGAGCCGAGGAGACACTGTCTATGTTGTTTTAATCATTGCTTTTATGAATGAGATTTTTTTGAGCCGAAAAAGGACCGCTGATGAATCGGAAGTATAGAGAGTAAGCCGTGAGCGATTGGATCCGACCAGACCAGATAGATCCAGCTGCTGGAACGGACATGCCTTTGAGAACACTCCTATGAGCTGCTGACAATCAAAGACCGATTAGAGGCGCAATACCCAGAGAGGTTTGGGGAGTGTAATGAGATGGGGGGGGACTGGAATGCACATGCTAACAGCCATCTCCACAATGTCCGTTCAAGTGCCAGAAATTTGAAAATGTACCAGAGAATTTTATACAATATAAATTTGGATTTCAAATCCGCTCATTGGGAGGAACTAATATATAGACAGACTAGCATGGACTGTTGTGCTAATCACAGCTGTCGGACTTATCTCATTATCGATTAGCGCTGCTTCACCCCAAATAGGACTTTAGTATACTGTTTTATTGCAGTGTTTTATGAATACTCCCGAGTATGGCGATACCACATGTGTGGGACATTTTCACAGCCTGCCCACATAGAGGGAGCACCGTCAGGCGTTCTAGGAGCATAAATTACACATCTCATTTCTTGACTACCTCTTGCACTTTTGAAGGCACTGGAGCACCAGGACAATGGAAACGCCCAAAAAATGACCCCATTTTGCAAAGCAAAACACTTCAACGTATATTCTATAAGACATAAGTTTTTTGAATATGTCATTTTTTTCCACAAGTTTTTGGAAAATGTGCAAAGAAAATGAAAATGTATTTTTTTTTTTTTTTTTTTTTATATATAGTTGTCCATTTATACAATATTTATAACACATCATGTACATAGCAAAAATGACACCCCAAAATATAAACGCTATACTCGGGACGAGTAGGAAAATACCACGTTTGAGACTTTTACACAGCCTGGCCACATACAGAGGCCTAACATGCAGGGAGCACCAACAGGTGTTCTAGGGACATAAATTTTAAATCTAATTTGACCTATTACACTATTGTGAGGCACTGTAGGGGCACGAATGGGCGATGTAGGGGCACGGATGAGAACTGATGTGGTATGGATAAGCATGAATGAGGCATAAATGAGCACAGATGGGGGTGGATGAGTCGTGGATGGGGATGGCTGAGCACAGCTGCATGGCTGAGCACAGCTGCATGGCTGAGGCTGGATGGGTGACAGCTGAAGCTGGCTGGATGGATGGATGAATGGATGGATGGATGGGGGGGGGGGGGTGCAGCCTGGCACATAGTACTGTGGGCGCCACAGATCCTGCCAACAGCACTGCTGTTTCTGATCTCTCCCCTCTCCCATTGCACTGATTGGTGCGGAGGGGGGAGAGACAAGCCGGATATCCGCCGGCTTGTGTACATCTAATCGCTCCATCATTTGACGAAGCAATCACGTGGTGAGCGGCCAATTACTGTGCTCCAGCGGTCAGAAATTCCCGGGTGTGCGATTCTGGAAAAACGTTATAGTACGCCCTCCCTGATCGATTCACCTTGCGGCTGGGTTTCTACAGGACATGGTCGGCAAGTAGTTAAAGCAAAAAACAAAACAAAAAACAAAAAAAACACAAAAACATTGATTTTTATCCACCCTGCATTTATTTAGAGGATGGAGAGGGGGGGGGGAGAAAATTAAAACTTTTATATTAAAGTAGCACTAAAAGCTGAGACTTTTTCCATGGATATGATCATGTTAAATATAGCGCAGAAGACTGGTAAAACTGACTTTAAATTTATTTGTAATGCCTTATATAACCTCCAATCTATCAGCTTCCAGTTTATCTGGGTTCAGATGCTAATCTTCCCTGCACAGAGCCCTTGAAGTGGTTTTGTACAGAGCAGCCCTGATTCTCCTCCCCCCACCCCGGCACTTCTGTCTCCTCCTGCCTTCAGAGTGCCCCTATAGGAAGCTGCAAAATATAGCATACAGTGCCCCTATAGTAAGGTAGAAAAAACTCCACTAAACTTTAGAACCACTCACTTCCTTCTCTTGCTCAGGGCTACTTGTCCCATGAGGCATTGCTCCTCACACATTCACAAGTTTTAAGGCACTTACTGGCATTTATGGACAGTGTACTGAGCTATATGTGTGCTGCACTGTATTTTCTGATATGTAAACAAATAATGCATTCTGTATGCAGGTTAACTAATTGCTGACCAACTAATAAATTAGGAAAATAGTTGACGACTATTTTCATAATTGATTATGTCAATTAGTTGTTTCAGCCCTAGTCAAATTAGCAAGTACACCAAGGTAAAAAAAAAAAAAAAAAAAAAAAAAAGAAAACTATTTTGCCAGGCCCTCTCAGAACAAGTTTGGGGGTGTTTTAATCATTTTAAACCCACTGCCCTGCAACTACTTAGAGACTGGTTTGAAATGTCTGTTATTTTTTTTTTTTGTTGTTTTATATAAAAGGGATTAAAAATATAAAATCTATCTAGCTATCTATATCTATAGGCGGTCCCCGGGTTACAAACAAGATAGGGACTGTAGGTATGTTCTTAAGTTGGATTTGTTTGTAAGACGGAACAGGTACATATTTTAAGTGTAGCTTCAGCCAAAAAAAATATTTTTAACCACTTACCCAACAAGCCTGTTTCTTGAATTCTGTGCTTACCAGTTAAAAACAGTTTTTTTTTTTTTTGCTATAAAATTACTTAGAACCCCCAAACATTATATATATTTTTTTTCCTAACACCCTAGAGAATAAAATGGCGGTCATTGAAAAAATTTATGTCACACCGTATTTGCGCAGCGGTCTTACAAGCGTGCTTTTTTTCGAATAAATTCGTTTTTTTAGTTAAAATATAAGAAAACAGTAAAGTTAGGCCAATTTTTTTCCATATTGTGAAAGATAATGTTACGTCGAGTAAAATGATACCCAACATGTCATGCTTCAAAATTGCGTCCACTCGCGGAACGGCGATAAACTTTGCAAATTAAAAATCTCCATTGGCGACATTTAAAAAATTCTACAGGTTAGCAGTTTTGCGTTACAGAGGAGGTCTAGAGCTATAATTTTTGCTCTCGCTCTAACAATCGCGGCGATACCTCACATGTGTGGTTTGAACACTGTTTTCATATGTGGGCGGGACTTACGTATGCGTTCGCTTCTGCGCGCGAGCTCAGCGGGACGGAGCGCTTTATTTTATTATTTTTTTTTAATTATTTATTTTGCTTTTTACTTTTTATTTTTACACTGTTCTTTTAAAAAAAAAAAAAAAAGTATCACTTTTATTCCTATTACAAGAAGTGTAAACATTCCTTGTAATAAAAAAAAGCATAACAGGTCCTCTTAAATATGAGATCCGGGGTCAAAAAGTCCTCACATCTCATATTTACACTCAAATGCAAAAAAAAAAAAAAAAAAAAAACAAAAAAAAA
>BLSH010186544.1:566178-584847 GCA_018402905.1 Glandirana rugosa
CGGGGTCTATTTGTTGGAGGACGGCACCGTCCCGTATCGTGGAGTTTTTTTACGTCCCTGTTCGAAGGTTTTAGGGTGAGATTTGTGAGATCCAGTCCCCACCGCTTGTGCGCCGAGAGCTCGGCGTGCGCCGAGGGCCGGTTTTACTTAGAAATGGAGAATAGTATAAAACATATATGACACCGAGAAACGGTTCAGTGTGACCTCGCCTCGCCGTGCCTCGCCGCGCTGAAGCGCCGGGCAAGTGTAGATCCGCTTAACAGTCCGCTGAACTCAGTTACGACACGTTTACCCTAATGCAACTGCATGCGTATGTTTACTTAATTTCCCGGCATAGACGTAACCCGCGGAGATGATGGGCGGTCCCTTACGTCAGAAGCAGCATAACAAAATCCAATCTGCCAAAAGGCTGGTTCACACTGGAGGCGGCTTGCGAGGAGACTTCTATCATAGAAGTCAATGCAAGCCGCCTGAGATCGCCCTGAAAATAGTGCAGGGACCATTTTTCTAAGGCGGAGCGAAGCGATTCGCTCCTATTAGAACGGTCCCATTTGCACAGCATTGACTCAAGTCGCCTGACAATTCGCCTAGATGTGAACGGGCCGCGAAGTCGCGCCGCTCCGTGCCGCTCCGCTCCAGTGTGACTTGGCAAAGAGCCACAGTATATACAAAATATGATAAGAGGTAAAGATTCATTTTGGCCGGGAGCCGCGTGCGGCTCGAGAGCCGCGTGTTCGCCACCCCTGACCTAGAGTGTTTAGAGTGGGATTTTGGAAGCTTGTCCCTGCATTTTTTTGAGGTGCTATGCCCTGCCACGGCAGGAGGTTGTTTATCTGGGGCCTCCTGGGTTCTGCTAGGGGTGTCTGCAAGACAAGAGGTAAGGCATACTTGTAACCTACTCTGTCTTCACCCAAGCTGCGGGTTTGTACTGGGAGGGGGAGAGTAAGGCAATTAGGGAGACCCAGCCAGTCATGGCTGGCCCAGGGATTCTCAGACCTGTGTCAACTTGTGTGCATATTATCAAGCCAAAAGCGCCAAGGTATGTAATCTTTTGATCAGGGTAATTTGGGTAGTTTGTTGTCATGATGATTTAAAAAAAAAAGAGTAAACATGATTGATTGATAATAAACGGCTTCAGCCAAACACTAACCATGAGTGAAAGAAATGTTTTTTTGTGTTCTCATAAATATTCTCTCTATTCAATTATTGGCACTGGGTTTATATAATCACACATTCCAGACGACATTTGCACCTTACACCGCAGCAGCCGTCAATTTTCCTAATATTGTGTAGCACACACACACACCCCCCATTGAACATAGGTTGTTGAAATCACTTCCTAGCAAAAGCCCAAACCCCAAGGGTTGTCTTGTCTTAAGCTCCTTTCACATTTGTGGGACCTGAAAGTTGTGCGATTTTGATGCGACTTTAACCACTTCAGCCCCGGAAGGATTTCACAGGTTAGGACCAGAGCACTTTTTGCGATTCGGCACTGCGTCGCTTTAACTGACAATTGTGCGGGCGTGCGACGTTGTACCCAAACAAAATTTGCGTCCTTTTTTTCCCACAAATAGTGCTTTCTTTTGGTGGCATTTGATCACCTCTCAGTAAATATATAAAGCCGCGCTAAAATTAGCAATCTGTTTGTAGATCTAAACAGATGGTAAATATGTGTATTAAGTCCTTATATGACAAATTGGCTGTTCATTCAAAAGACACCCGGTGCTCATCAAAACTTCGTGAATCCGTCACCAAAAGAAGGTTGGGGGCTTACCAGACCTCGCTGGGAGCCAGGCTTATATTATATAACTGGATATCCTGCTTCACAAATCTCCCCAGCCTCAGGACCTCGATATCACAGGTTTTCAATGGCAACCAATGGAACTTTGATGCAATTCGATAAAGACTCCACTAGAGGGCACTCAAAAACGAAATTGTTCAGTAGCATATAGCAATAGTAACAGCGTGTTGTACAAGCCGGCTAACACGAGCCTAGAGTGACGTCAGCGCGCCCTCCCGACGTACGTTTCGTCAGAGTTGACGTTGTCCGGGGATAGGGCGCGCCAGCTGAGTCACCCTTTTTGTACCTGGTAGCCGCCCAGTGGTCTGAGGCTTGGGCGGCCATCTTGCTCATTGGAAAACGTTCCCTAACAAGGGAAGAACCGTCTCCAAGCAACCTCAGTGATTATGCCCCGGGAACTTGAAACACCGTCGGCCATCTTAAATCATGGGAAAATTCCAGTCCCCTGGCGGAACCCTGGGAGAAATTCAATCCTAAAAAGCCCGCAAATTATTCCAAACTTAAGCGAACATGTATTAACTGTCACAATCCAATATATAATTGGAAAATAACTAAATGCTTATATGACAATAAAACATAACCTAAAATTGTATTGTCTTTTGGTCAAATACCGGAATAACCGGAAAGTACAATACACCTATGCATATGGTCGCCCATGTCTCAGACCCCGTTCACAGTATTTAAAATGTAAGTGTAAACATTAACTGTGTTTATCAACACACATACTGATATAAAATTGTACTCCTTATAAAGGAGACAATTCCATTACGCGACATAATATTGTCTAGCAATTACTGCGACCTCAATTACGGCCTGATGTTGTATATACTTCTAAAGGAATACACATATAAAGGAAAAGGGAAATTATTTTTACAAAAATTTAATATATAAATTATAAATTTTTGTAAAAATAATTTCCCTTTTCCTTTATATGTGTATTCCTTTAGAAGTATATACAACATCAGGCCGTAATTGAGGTTGCAGTAATTACTAGACAATATTATGTCGCGTAATGGAATTGTCTCCTTTATAAGGATTACAATTTTATATCAGTATATGTGTTGATAAACACAGTTAATGTTTACACTTACATTTTAAATACTGTGAACGGGGTCTGAGACATGGGCGACCATATGCATAGGTGTATTGTACTTTCCGGTTATTCAGGTATTTGACCAAAAGGCAATACAATTTTAGGTTATGTTTTTATTGTCATATAAGCATTTAGTTATTTTCCAATTATATATTGGATTGTGACAGTTAATACATGTTAGCTTAAGTTTGGAATAATTTGCGGGCTTTTTAAGATAGAATTTCTCCCAGGTTTCCGCCAGGGGACTGGAATTTTCCCATGATTTAAGATGGCCGACGGTGTTTCAAGTTCCCGGGGCATAATCACTGAGGTTGCTTGGAGACGGTTCTGCCCTTGTTAGGGAACGTTTTCCAATGAGCAAGATGGCTGCCCAAGCCTCAGACCACTGGGCGGCTACCAGGTACAAAAAGGATGACTCAGCTGGCGCGCCCTATCCCCGGACAACGTCAACTCTGACGAAACGTACGTCGGGAGGGCGCGCTGACGTCACTCTATGCTCGTGTTAGCCGGCTTGTACAACACGCTGTTACTATCGCTATATGCTACTGAACAATTTCGTTTTTGAGTGCCCTCTAGTGGAGTCTTTATCGAATTGCATCAAAGTTCCATTGGTTGCCATTGAAAACCTGTGATATTGAGGTCCTGAGGCTGGGGAGATTTGTGAAGCAGGATATCCAGTTATATAATATAAGCCTGGCTCCCAGCGAGGTCTGGTAAGCCCCCAACCTTCTTTTGGCGACGGATTCACGAAGTTTTGATGAGCACCAGGTGTCTTTTGAATGAACAGCCAATTTGTCATATAAGGACTTAATACACATATTTACCATTTGTTTAGATCTACAAACAGATTGCTAATTTTAGCGCGGCTTTATATATTTACTGTGTCTTGTTTCTTTTTTGGCCGCTGCTTACTGGACTTGAGCGCAGTTATCTCTTTACCATTTGATCACCTCTGCATCATTTCTGTTCGCCGCTATAAACAAAAGAAGAGCGACAATTTTGCAAAAAAACCCAAATGTATTACTTTTTGCTAAAATACAAGACTGCGGTCGGCAAGTGGTTAAGGTGGTTGTCAAATGAACAAAAAAAAAACCACACGCAAGACAAAGGCATAATGAGCTAGTATGCATAGCATACTAGCTCATTATGAAATACCTTAAATCGCCGCTGAGACCAGCGTCATGTTTACTGAGTATTCTTCCAGGATTAAGAGGTCCGGCCAATCACATCGCGGCCTCCAGCACTGATTGGCCGGAGCCACGCTGACGTCACTCCCACGCATGCGCACGGGAGCCGTCGTTTACGGCACACTTAGTGAAGAAACAGTCCAGTCAGGCTGTTTCTTCACTGCGCGTGTGCCGTTGACATTGGCACATGCATCTATACTGTATATCTCTCAAACCATGCAGGTTAACCGGTTCAGCCCCAGCGCCGTAAATAGGCGGCGGTCGGGGTTGAGCGGCTCTCCCGGGACATAGCCTGCACCTGCAGGCTATATCCCGGTATCATTTTTTAGAGCAAGCGGTCGGCTATCCAGGGGTAACGACCGATCCGGCTCGGGAGCCGCTCGGTCGTTACCCCAGGAGGCGGGAGGGGAGGCCCCCCCCTCCCGCCGCTCTTCTCCGGCCTCCCGTCCCACCGGGAGACCGGAGCGACGATCCGGCGCGTCCGCCGGCTGGAAGGAGACCTGATCAAAGCCGTAATCGGCTCTGATCGGGTCTCCTTCGGCAAATTCCGGAAGCGGCGTCACGTCGTCACTTCCGGTTTACTCGGCGGCTAACGGCGTCAAATTTAAAAAAATGTCAGTATTCAGAATCGCCGTTTTTGGCGATCTGAATACTGTGAAGTGCAAAGGAGGGATGGGGGGTCTTTTAGACCCCCGACCATCCAAAAAGAGTACCTGTCACCATCTATTACTATCACAAGGGATGTTTACATTCCTCGTGATAGCAATAAAAGTGATCAGATTTTTTTTTTTTTTTTTAAAGGAACAGTGGTAAAAATAAATAAATAAATAAATAAAAAAAAAAGATTTAAATCGCCACCGTCCCCGCGAGCTCGCGCAGCAAAGAAAACGCATACGTAAGTCGCGCCCGCATGTGAAAACGGTGTTCAAACTACACATGTGAGGTATCGCCGCGATCGCCAGAGTGTGAGCAATAATTCTAGCAAAAGACCTCCTCTGTAACTCTAACCTGGTAACCGTTAAAAAGTTTTAAAGCGTCGCCTATGGAACTTTTTAAATACCGGACTTTGTCGCCATTCCGCGAGTGCGCGCAATTTTCAACCGTGTCATGTATGGTATCTATTTACTCGGCGTAACATCCTCTTTCACAATATGGAAAAAAATTGGGCTAACTTTACTGTTGTCTTATTTTTTAACTCAAAAAAGTAAAATTGTTCCAAAAAAAATCGCGCTTGAAAGACCGCTGCGCAAATACAGTGTGACAAAAAGTTTTGAAACAATCGCCATTTTATTCTCTAGGGTGTTTGAAAAAATATATATATAATGTTTGGGGGTTCTAAGTAATTCTCTAGCAATAAAAAATGTTTTTAGCTTGTGACCACCAAATGTAAAAAAGTGGCCCGGTTGGTAAGTGGTTAAGGAGATAAGGCTTACCTGTAGGTTAAAGGGGTTGTCAGGAGTTGACCACCAAGCAATGCCTGTGTAATCTTGAGGTCTATGGACCTCAAATTGCATCAAAGTCAGACCAAAGTAGCGCAGAGACTACTTTGAAGTCACATAGATATGAATGGTACTCTTGGAAAATCATGGGGTATGACTTGTCATGAGACCTTGCAGGTCCAAGTCACAGGACAAATCTCACAAGTGTGAAAGGGGCCTTAGTGGGTTGTGGAAGGTCAGCATAAGCCCTAGGCCCCTATAGACCAGATTTCTGAGCTCCTGAAGCAACACCAACAGAGCAGTCTCCAGACAAACTACGACATTGAACCAGGAGCGTATAAAGCACCACCGGACTGAGACGTGAATGGACATCCAGTTTGCAAAGTTTAAGTTTGTTAGCTAAGTGCCAGCCCTCCCACACAGCACCGGAAGATGTGAAGTGGATTTTGCCATCTTTCCAAATGAAAGATCCTACACAACCAGTCAATTTCCCAACAGAAGTTTCCAGATGGGGCAGTTATGAAAGAAATGAATTTGGGAAGGAAAATAATTTTGAGATTATTAATACGGCCCATTAGGTTCAGTGGTAGAGTAACCCAAGAGGCCCACTTCTGCCAAAATTGAACTAGTAAGAGGTGTAGATTGAGGCCGAGAAGCTTAGAGGTACTGCCTAACCTAAATACCCCAGAACTTTAACTGGTAGACCAACTTCAAAGAGATGTCCAACACAGTCTCCAGCACCCGGGAATCCAAAAGAAAGAGAATCAATTTTGACCAATTGATCCGGACCCCCGGAAAAAAAAAATGTCCAAACTCAAAGATCACGAGTGCAACCTGTCAGGAGGAGGTTAGCATCATGAAGGTAAAGAAGAGCATCATAGACAAAGTGAGATCTTCTCTTGCAAGTGGCCCACCCACAACCCCTCAATAAGGCAGGAGCTCCAAATTGTAGTATACTGTAAGTGTATATATACACACACACAGAATATTTTAAGTGTATATATACATGCACGCACACAAACAAAAAAATGTAAGGTACACTTTGTAATCAGAGTATAGCATCAAGTCAATTAAACTCCTGGGATACTGATCTGGCCAGTTAGTAGCAGAGGTGGTTATTAATCAGTTTCAGTTGATTTGGTGTTAATGAAATTAACAGGGGCACTAGATGGGTAACAATGAGACGATCTCCAAAACAGGAATGGTTTTACAGGTGGGAGGCCACTAACATTTTTTTCCCCTACTCTTCTTTTCTGACTGTTTTCCACTAGTTTTGCATTTGGCTAGGGTCAGTGTCACTATTGGTAGCATGAGGCGATACCTGGACCCTATAGAGGTTGCACAGGCAGTGCAACTCCTCCAGTATGGCATATCAATACGTGCCATTGCCAGAAGGTTTGCTTTGCCTCCCAGCACAGTCTCAAGAGCTGGAGGAGATTCCAGTAGACAGGCAGTTACTCTAGGAGAGCTGGACAGGGCCGTAGAAGGTCCTTAAGCCATCAGCATGACCAATATCTGCTCATTTGTGCAAGGAGGAACAGGATGATCACTGCCAAAGCCCTATAAAATGATCTCCAGAAGGCCACTGGGGTGAATGTCTGACCAAACAATCAGAAACAGACTTAATGACGGTGGCCTGAGGGTCCGACGTCCTCTAGTGAGTCCTGTACTCACTGCCCAGGACCGCGGAGCTTGATTGGCACTTGCCATTGAACACCAGAATTGGCAGGTCCGCCATTGGCACCCTGTGATTTTCACAGGTGAGAGCAGGTTCACCAAATGCAGGACATTTTCGAAGAAAAAAAAAATGTATCATTTCTGATATAAAATTTTGCAAATAAGTGATTTTTCTAATTCACTGATGATAGGGCATTGATCCCGCTGCACTTATGGGCACTGAGGCGACATTGAAAAGACGGCATTGATAGGCACTAATGGGACAGCATTGAGGATGCGGCACTGATGAGATGGCATAAATGATGCTGCACGGAAGGGCACTGATGAGACTGTACTGATGAGGTGGTACTGACAGGTGGCTGCAGCGGCTCCGGCTGTAAGGCTCGGGGACAATGCAGAGCCAGTGCAGCACCGTCGATTCCTGCTCAGCGGTGAGGCTGAGACATTTCAGCCTGGACCCGCACCCAGGGACCTTGTAGGACGAGCTCAGAGCAGGAGGCTCAAGCCCACACCACCATGGTGTAACAAAGCAGCACAGGGGACACTTCCTGACAGGGCTTCGCGCCGCTCGTCAGCTCTGCTCATTTGTCAACCCGCCCCTCTTACAGCTCTCATCTTCCACCCACTCTTTACAATCCCACCCCTCTGTGCCTTTAATCTGCTCTCACGACGCCCCTCATGCACACACGGCATAGTGACAGCTGACCGTGGGCCACTAATCTGCCAATCACATGGCAGCAAATCAATGCATTTAAGCATCTAGGAGGTGGTGAAAATGGCTTGCTGAATTTCAACTTGAGTATCAGAATGGAAAAGAAAGGGTCTTTATGTGACTTTGAATGTGGCATGGTTGTTGGAGCCAGACGGGCTGGACTGAGTATTTCAAGAACTGCTTCTCTACTGGGATATAAACGCACAGCCATCTCTAAGGTTTACAGAGAAGGGTTTGAAAAAGAGAAAATATTCAGTGAGCGGAAGTTGTGTGAATGAAAATGCCTTGTTGATGTTAGGGGTAAATTGAAGCCGTTGGGAGCAGATCATGTGACCATAATTTAAAGCTGAACTCCATCTTTTGATATATTTTACATAGTCTGTTTGGGCCAGCGAACGTGAAGCTGCTGGATGAGCGGTATAAAATGTATGTAGCTTCAGCACTCAGCCATTCAGATAAAGCGATGTATTCTAGCAATAAAAATACAAAGCTTCCTCAGACTGGCTGAGAGAGAGGCAGGCTGATGATGTCACAACCTCTGACTCAGTCAGAGGAAGGTTTAAATTCATTGCTAAAATACATCACTTTCTCTGAATGGCTGAGCGCCGATCAGATAAACTCGACTGTATTTTGAGTATGAGACAGGAAGTCTCGGCTCCAACCCAAAACACGGTGTGGTATGATGTATATAGCCTCAGCTACATGCAGTTTATACCACATATCCACTCATGTTAGTGAGGGACATAGTTCCTTTAGGCATTAGGTTAGTTTCTGTAGCATTGGATATTACGTGTGGCCCTTTGGTGATGTCATGGGGCCACACTCGGGTCCCCTATACCAATCTGTGGACCATCAACAGTGTAGGGTCCATAGCAGGTGTTTGAATACCACAAGACGGAGGCTTCTCAAGTGTACTAGAATCCTTTACAAGCCTGCAGCACAGTACGTGAGAGGACAGAGGAAATTCCACAGGTGGGCCCGAGCAGCGCTTGGTGTTCTGCAAGTTAACACACATGCGTGAACTATTATGTAGTGGGCATTAGATATGAATCAGTGCCCAGGCCCAGTGAACAATATACAGCCATTCTAGCTGTACGTATGGTATTAAAAGGTGTTTCTCACCTGATCTAGATTCGAGTCGCTGCCGCTGTCTCCAGTATCCGAATCGATAACGATTCGCCTCGTTCGTTTCTTCACCATGTTTGCAGCAGACGGACCCTGCCACCGGAACCACAGCTCACGCAGCAAATACTGCGACTATGCGCAGCTCTCTGCCGTTCAGAGCCCTTCCCCCTGACGCTTGAGGGCGGGTCCGTGAGGAAAAAGACACAGTGAATCAGGTTAGCGCTTGGGATAAAAGGTAGGCTTCCTATTAACTGACGTAATTTACTAAAGTGAATTGTAGCGGTCTTTGGCTCTCTTCAGGTCCCTTAAATGGGAAGAACCTATTGTTTAAAGTCAGTGAAAAATATCCGCGGCTTCGCTTCTAATAAGTCGCGATTCAATGACGTATGTGGGTGGAGACGGTTGATCGACGTCCTGACATTTTAGTGCCGGAGTGCTGTTGGGTCCTAGCAAGATTGAAGCAAGTCAATGGGAGAATAGGTGGGTGACAGAATAAGCTGATTGTAGAATAAATTTGGCGGTTGGATTGATGGAAGATGCGAATTTGTTTATAAAGATACGTGTTATAGGGTTTGTTATCTCTGATTATCTTCCTACGGAAATGTGACGTTAGCGTGCAGTCTGTATCCAGAAGGAAGTCGACTGGCACTTGTGTTTCTTTCTGAACATATCATATCGTCTTTGAAGTTTAACTGTGTCATTTCAATGCATATCTGTGGCTATGTGTATATTTGTGCATTGTTTATTTTGAGGGGCTTTTTTCAAGCAAATTAATTGCATAATGTGAGCTCACTCGCAGCAATACTTAACTATAGACAGTTGTGACACTTCTCACGTACATATAAAAATCTGTTTTTGTTTTTTTTAAATCAAAAGTTGTTTAGAACTTGATTAGATAAAATGCATGTGTAGTACTACCCCCAAAGGAGCTGCTTGGTAATTTTGGGTTCTCTATTCTGCACCTTGACTCCAAGAACAACTTCAACCATACCTGGTTAAATAAAATCACTGGAAGCGCAAGAACCAACAAATGCTTTTCGCTTGGCTGTGAGGTATTGCCCATAAATAAACACACATACACCTAGTTAATTATAAACACGTTTAATCTATTAATACTGATTAGCATTAATGGCTATTTAAACAGTATTAAACACACAGCAGGCAAGTTAAGACACAGGGTATAAGAAGTATACCCAAGTAGAAAACGAAGAATATGTACAGAAGGTCGCCACTCCAAAACTCCAATGCAGTACATTTATTAATAAGTGCAGAGATGATACAGGATGCACTTATTAATAAATGTACTGCATTGGAGTTCTGGAGTGCCAACCTTCTGTACATATTCATGATTTGGATGTTTGAGGAACGTCTTGGTCTGTGCACCCACCAGGTGGATTTGGGACTACCCTTTGGATCTAGTGCTCGTTCCCTGTTGAAGCGCTGCACACCTGTTATTGCTAGAAAACAAAGAAGTATGATTCTATGTCATTAGTTAGAATCAATATATAAATTTGTAATAAACCATATATATGGACTTCAAATGCAGTAAGAATGATTATAAAACTACACTGGGGTTTTGAGTTCACTCAAATGAATGGACAACTGTATGATACTACTTTAGTTAGCAAACTTGTTAGGGCCTTGGGTAGTTACGATTAGGTTCAGTCCATAGCCTGCGGTCACACCAAGTACGATTTAAAGCCCGACTAAAGCATTACTGTGAGATTTTTAACAATTTGATACAACTTCAGTGAGAGGGGCTGTCCATGTCACATTGAGTAACAGTAATGCTATGAACAAAAGTTTAACTAGCAAAGGGTTCATATTTATCTTCCTTAATCTCTTTAAGTAGTGCTGATCTAGACACAGGTACATTTGCAGCATGATTAAATTCTAGTCTATGGCAGTGAAATGTTGAAGTCCTGAAAAAGTGATACATTAATTACTACTCAAATCGCACTACTTGAAATCGTACCTATTAAGACACTGCCATAGAAAACATTAGATGCTACTTCAGGTACGATTTGTAAATCATATGTCATACCTGAAGTCGTACTGGTGTGACCGGGGGCTTGTTCCTAGTTCTTGACCTGCTAATCGTTGGAGCTCATTGACGCGTGTTGCAGCCATCAATAAAGACTGCAGGCAGCATTAGGGCTATAGCATAGCAATTAACCAGTTCCTAATGCCTCAGCCTATAGCAGCGATAGCAGGTAATGAGCAGAAGGCCCTCTCACCAACCTAGGAGCAACGATTCCTCCATCTGGATGTTTGTTTTTCTCTGGGCTGCCCAGGGCGGCTCTGGCTACCAGCACAGTCTCCTGTCTCTGGAGATGGCACCTCACTTCACGTTCTCCCCACTATGTCTCCTTGCACTCGGAAGTGTGGTTCTCACCCCCCCCCCCAATCTGTTCCTGGCTCCCAGCTCTCTCTCATAGTTTGTGAGGTTGAAAAAAGACACAAGTCCATTAATTCCAACCTATGTGTGTGCTTTTAGTCAATCTACAATGTATATCCCTCAATGTTGTGGTCCCTTAGGTGCCCATCTAATTGTTTTTTGAAATTATTGATGCTCCCAGCTGAAACCACTGTTTGTGGAAGAGAATTCCACATCCTCACAGTTCTTACCGTCAAGAACCCTCTATGCAGTTTAAGGTTAAACTGCCTTTCTTCTAATTTTAGTGAATGGCCGTGTGTCTGTGTGCTCCCTTGCACGGAAAAGTTTTGTCCCTATTGTGGGGTCACCAGTACAGTATTTGTACAGTGAAATCACATCCCCTCTAAAGCATCTCTTCTCCAGAGAGAATAAGTTCAGTGCTTGTAATCTTTCCTAATGACGAAGGCCCTCCAGTCCCTTAATTAGCTTTTTTGCCCTTCTCTGAACCCTTTCCAGTTCCAGGACATCCTTTCTGAGGACTGGTGCCCAGAACAGGATGGCATACTCCAGGTGCGGCCTCACCAGAGGCTTGTAGAGTGGGAGAATTATTGATTCATCACTGGAGTTAATCCCCTTCTTGATGCATGCCAATATTTTGTTGGCTTTGCTTGCAGCAGCTTGGCATTACATGCCATTGCTGAGCCTGTCCTCTACTAGGACCCCTAGGTCCTTTTCCATCCTAGATTCCCCCAGAGGCTCTCCCCCTAGTGAGTAGTTTGCGTTCATATTCTTGGTACCCAAATGCATTATTTTAGATTTTTCTACATTATGCCCACCCCATTAATTTGTTCAGATCTTCTTGCAAGGTTCCCACATCCTGTGGAGAAATGATTGCCCTGCTTAGCTTAGTATCATCCGCAAATATTAAGATTGAGCTGTTTTAATCCCATCCTCCAGATTGTTTATTAATAAATTAAATAAGATCGGTCCCAGGACAGATCCTTGGGGAACCCCACTTCCCACACCAGACCAGTCTGAGTACTCCCCATTTATCCCCATCCTCTGGACTCGCCCCTGTAACCAGTTTTTAATCCATGCACTCACCCTTTGATCCATGCCAACAGACCTTCATTTGTACATTAAGCGTTTATGGGGAACTGTATCAAATGCCTTTGCAAAGTCTAGATACACCACGTCTACAGGCCTTCCTTTATCTAGATGACAGCTCACCTCCTCATAGAAGGTTAATAGATTAATTTGGCAAGAACAATTCTTCATGAAACCGTGCTGATTACAGCTAATGATACAGTTTTCATTACAATAATTTTGTATATTATGCCTTATTCCCTCCAAGAGCTTGCATATTATTGATGTTAAAGTGGATGTACACCCTCCATATACCCAGTGAAGTGAACAGCTTTAGATGATACACAGAGATGACACAAACCTCCCTATACAAGTTTTACATGTATATCTTCTGTCTTCACTTTGATACACTGTTTAGAAAGTGCACATTCTGTTAGATTTTATACTTCCTTATTCCTCTCTAGGAGGAGTTGATTGCTAGATGCTGTGAAACACTTTGAGAGACTATGAGAAAGCGGATTGGAGGAAAGGCACACACCCCTTTCCCACACATGAAAATGTTGCCTGTGTTTTGTTTAGCAGCCTGCTAATCTAATTTTAGCAACCTCCTTCAACTCTAAATTCTCTGTCCCATCTCCCAGAATGAGTGAGAACTTATCAGGCTGATAATAGAACTATGGAAGAAGAGACCACTACGGGACACAGCTATTTAAAGAGAGATAAGAAAGGACTACAGACAGATGTGTCCAAATCAAATTTCTTGAATCGGGTTTACATCCACTTGAAGCTAACTGGCCTGTAGTTCCCAGGGATATATCCTGGTCCTTTTTTATATATTGGTGCTACATTGGCTTTTTTACAATTAGTTGGTACCATACCAGTCAGTAGACTGTTCTAAAAAAATTAGGTACAGTGGTCTGGCAGTTTCCTCACTGAGTTCCTTTAAGACCTTCGGGTGCAAGCCATCTGGTCCCGGTGACTTATTAATGTTAAGTTTATCAAGTCTATTCCTAATTGTATCCTCAGTTAAGCCATGAGTGTGCTACCTGCAACGTGTCGTGAGGACCAACATTGTAGTTTTGGATACTGGAGCCCCCCCTCCCCTTTCCCTCGTGAATACTGAGGAGAAGATTACGTTTAAAACCTTTTGCCATCTCTCCATCCTTTGTAACAAGATTCCCTTCATTATCATTCTTTATGGGGCCTATATGATCTGACCTCCCTCACTTACTATTTGAATACTTAAAGAATTTCTTGGGGGGGTTGTGTCCAAGATGGCGCTGGAAGCAGACGTGCTTTAGCAGAGCTTCCAATCCTGGCCTAATATTCTTCCAGAATCCTGGCAGTTGAGCCTAGCGCACACGTGGCACATGACACGGAGAAACAAACTGAACCCGTGACTGATGGTGCTATTGAGACAGGCTCCCCAGCTGTCAGGAAAGACGAAGAACTCGTGTTTCCATAAGAAGAAACACGGTACGCAGGCGTGTGCGCGAACGAGCAGACGGCACGAATGTTCGTGCGCACGTGCGACCGGGAGCTGCACAGTCCCGTTCGTAACCGTTCTTGGCGGCAAATGGGCTATTTAAACCGGACAGTGACATGAGTTCAATGCTGTTTGGTCTACTACATTCCTGAGATTCCTGTTACCTGCCTATCTGCTGAACCTGTTCTTCTGATCTCTCTTCCCTGACCTTTGGCTTTCCGCGACAATCATTTTTGCCTGCTCCTTGGTACCACGCTGCCAGCCCGTTGCCGACCCAGCCTGTGTCTGACCATCCTTCTGCCTGCCCCTTGGTTCCTGATCCGCCTGCCTGCTGTCTGTTCCAGTCTGCCTTCTGGTCTTCTCGTCCAGCATCACCTGCTTGGTCCAGCCGGACAGGGCTATTGTCAGCTGTTCCCCAGAGTTCCTCCTTTGCTCCAGCTAGCTGCATCTCCAGCCCTGCCTGGGGCCACCGCACCTGTGTTCCAGTCAAGCACTCGTGCCATTCTGCACTCTTGAGCCCCCTGTTCACCATATCAGGGGTTCCTGAGTCAGGATTGTAAGAGAGGCTGTGCTTGGCAGTTGCAGACTCCACCACCAGGTACGTGACACCAGCG
This sequence comes from Glandirana rugosa, assembly GCA_018402905.1. Lineage (NCBI taxonomy): Eukaryota > Metazoa > Chordata > Amphibia > Anura > Ranidae > Glandirana > Glandirana rugosa. The sequence continues at coordinate 580,776 of BLSH010186544.1, forward strand.
TTTGAGGCTCTAATGGCAACAATTAGTACCTTCCAGACCACCCTCACCACGAAAATTGAGTATCTCCAGACGGAGACAGCCCTCATACGCATGGACATGGACGTCTTTCGGGAGAGGGTGACGGAAGTGGAGAGGCGGGTGTCGGGGATGGAGGACACTCTAAGGCTGGAACAAGCTGACTTGCATACGCTACAGCTGTAGGTTAACCAGTTCAGATCCGCGCTATAGCCAAAAGACGGCTACAGCACGGCTCTGAAATGCCCGGAGGACAACTATGGACGTCCTCCTTTGTGCACGCTCCCCGCGCGCACTCGCAGCCTGCGCTGGTGCGCTCTCGCAACCGCCGCACGCTGCTCGACCCGCCGATCACAATTAGCAGCTGCAGAACGGGGAACCGCCGATGTAAACACGGCGGTTCTCCGTCCTTTGAATGGGACATACCAGATCTACTGATCCCTGTCACTGGGATCAGTTAGATCTGTTATGTCCTGACCAGCCCAGCCCCCACACAGTTAGAACACGCCCAGGAAACACACTTAACCCCTTCACTGCCCCCTGCAGGTTATCCCCTTCCCTGCCAATGACATTTATACAGTAATCAGTGGATATTTAAATTTCTGATCACTGTATAAATGTCATTGGTCCCAAAAATGTGTCAAAACATCCGGCAATATCGCAGTCCCGAGAAAAATCGCAGATCGCCGCCATTACTAGTAAAAAAAAAAAAGTAAAAACGCCATAAATCAATTCCCGCAGTTTGTAGACGCAATTACTTTTGCGCAAACCAATCAATATACGTCGATTGCGATTTTTTTGGTTAAAAAAAAATAAAATATGTAGAAGAATATATCGGCCAAAACTGATGAATAATTTTTTTTTTTTTTTTGGATATTTATTATAGCAAAAAAGTAAAAAATATTGTTCTTTTTTCAAAATCGTCGCTCTGTGTTTATAGCGCAAAAAATAAAAACCGCAGAGGTGATCGAATACCACCAAAAGAAAGCTCTATTTGTGGGAAAAAAAATGATAATTTTGTTTGGGTACAACGTCGCACGACCGCGCAATTGTCATTCAAAGTACAACAGCGCTGAAAGCTGAAAATTGGTCTGGGCAAGAGGGGGGTTTAAGTGCCCAGTAAGGAAGTGGTTAAGCATCTAGAACCCTCCTTTCCAGGGCTAAGTTCTGCCCGCATTTCTCCATTTGAATGGGCTCATCACATGCCGGCTACCAGAGGTCCGGTGGGCGCCCCACCGCGCACCTTTTTTAAGCTCCTCCTCCACTACCGCGGCAGAGACATGATCCTCAGGGCCGCCCGCATGCAGAGAGAACTGAAGTTTGAGAACACTAAATTGATGGTCTTCCCTAACTACACAGTGGAAACCCAAAGGCAGAGGACATCTTTTGATCATGTCAGGGGCATGCTGCACGAGAATGGGGTGAAATATAGCATGCTTTTCCCAGCGAGGCTGAGGGTGCAGGATAGCGAACGAGTATTGTTCTTTACCTCGCCCAGGGAGGCTGCTGACTGGGCTGACAAGCTCCGCAACTAGTCACTAGCCGCAACCCCGCTGGTGCGTCACCCCATTATGTTGATCCAGTCAGACTTACCCTTGTGATGCACCCTTGAGACATCTGCCCCTTGCCACAGCGGCCTCAGGACACTTGCATTCCCCTACCAAGTTATATTTGCATCATTTGTTTTGGGGGGGCTGCGTGGATGGATCGAGTGGGGGGTCCGACTGCGCCTCCCCGCTCTTCCCCCTCCTATGACTTCACTGGACCTTCTCCCTTCCTGCCTCTGCCCTTATGGAGCCGCTGGGGGAGAGGGCTTGTTGGGCAGATGATGACAGCTCCATGGGGCTCGGTGTGTGGATGAGGGGCTGCTACTATATAGGCCCCGCGGAGCCTCTGGTATGGGATCTTTGGAACTGGGGTCACCCTTTCGGGGCCTTTCCCCCTTAAGTGGGGACCTGGTGGATGCATGATGATCCTGCAGGCATGTGACAGTAGATCTATTTCCCTCCCTGGGGCTCCGGGGAGTGGTTGTGGGTGATTCGCACAAGTGGGGACTATTTGCATCTGCACAGGGGCTGTGTCGTGTTTGTAACAGTTCAAGTAATGTACCCCCGGTTATCCGGGAGACCCACGTTACCTTATCCTAGCCGGATCATTAATATGACTGTTTTGTTGACTGGTTTTACAGACTAGGCGCCACTAGAGGCTACACCTCCATGCACAGCTGGCAAGCTGAACCTGTTTTGGGACTCTATGCCCTCCTCAGTTCTCAGGGGGTGGATGGGGGGTGGGGTTTTTTTGGTTTGTTGGGTTATGTCTGGTTTTAAGAAATGTGTGTGTTTTTAAGTACAGGATGATGCATGGGGTGCACAGTTATTGTAGCTCTTTTATGTATGGATTCCCTTCTTACTACCCCCGGATCCGGGTACCTCCTCCCCCTAAATTTCGTGCCAATCCTCTTGGCGAGGCGAGACTGCGTTGGCAGTATAGCATCCCTTGATATTCTCTCCTGGAACACACGGAGCTTGAACTCCCCGATAAAGAGATCCTTGGTATTCCAGTTTGTTAAAACATACAACCCCCACATTTGTGTGTTCCAGGAGACGCACTTAACTGGTAGTAGATTGTTGAGCCTGAAAAAACTCTGGGTGGGTCACCACTACCACTCCACATACTCTAGTTTTGCAAGGGGGGTTAGTGTCCTGGTGCATAACTCACTTCCTTTTAAACTCGTGGACTTGGTCCTGGATCCGGGAGGTCGCTATTTTTTTGATACATGCTGAAATAAAAAGTTTAACCTGGGTGATTGTGGGTCTGTACGTGCCGCCACCGGCCTCACGGTCTCTCCTGAACCAGATCACTGCTAAGATAGCAACCTTTCCCGTGGATAATGTAGTGCTTATGGCAGGCCTCGACAAACTCCGGGCGCCAGGTCGCCATGGCGACCAGAAATCGCGTCCTGGCGAGTGACTGCCGTTCCTTCTCTCCCCATGTTAAAACAGCTGTCAGATTCAGCGAGAGCCGAGAGTTCTCTGCATAATCTAACAGCTGTTAAACTTGGCTGGCTGCCTGGAATAGTTGTTGAGAGTTAGAAGAATAAAGGAACAACAATGTATCTTCTTCTTTCAAAGCAATTATCTCGGGGCTATCAGGAAAGAGTAACCATTTAAAGACTAAACCCTCTCTCACATTAGTGGCTTACAATTAAATATTCTGCTAGAAAATGACTTGGAACCCCCAAACATTATATATTATTTTTTAGCAGAGACCCTAGAGAATAAAATGGCGGTTGCTGCAATATTTTGTCACATGGTATTTGCGCAGCGGTCTTTCAAGCGCAATATTTTGGAAAAAAATACACTTTTAATGAATAAAAAAAAACTAAACAGTAAAGTTAGCCCATTATTTTTTTGTAGAATATGAAAGATGATGTCACACCGCGAGAAACGTGACCTTTATTCTAAGCAACAAAATTGTGATAAAGCCCTGTGTACCATCAACAATTACCACTCTGTGCAACTGGGCTCCAGTATTTCATGGTGACCGGAAACCCACCAGAGCAATGAATAGTCACTGTGGGGGACACACATGTAGGCAGGAAGTGGCTGCAAAGAGGCAGCAGAAGATCAGCAGAGCTGGAATACTTTTCACCTTTTTTTTTGTATTTTATTTACAATGTCACTAAGGCTTTGTTTAGATGTGCAAGTTGGGTGGTAATAATGTGCAGTAGAGACATGTTTTTGCCACCCTTAAGCTCCATTAGGCAGGAGATGAGGGCGTTTTACATGCCGCAGTCACGATGCATTCGGCATAATGAGGAGTTTCCCCCATAACAGATTTTTTAGTGTCACTCTTTCTGGCCAGCCTATAACCCTGATGTAATGGGGGAGTTATTGACTGGCTGCTCTGCTGTAAGTTAGGGTTAGGGGCGCAAATTACTTTTTTTTTTTTAAAAACGTATTTTTATTGATTTTCCAGGTGAAAAAAACAACAATTACAACAAGGTAGCAGGAGGGCCACTCTATTGGCTCCTCTACAATTCTGAACTATCTATACA
>BLSH010186544.1:584889-605695 GCA_018402905.1 Glandirana rugosa
TTTCTCTACCCTTCGTTTCCAGGGTCTCTATGTCCCTCTTCTAACCCTCCTTGATACCCTATTTGGTAAGTTTTTAAATTATAGTCGGTCTCTATTTGAATAAGTTAAATTTAAAGAAGTGGCGAGGATAATGTGAGGTCGGTCTGACCGCGTATAAATGGGTAATCAGAGGAGGCTTACGATCTCTGCCCGATAGGTCGATTTATAATATGGCATCATTCGGTTGACCAACCCTTTCCATTGAGCCACTTCAGGAGGCGCTGCCTTTTTCCAGTGGAGTAGGATGAGCTTTTTCCCATAAAAGAGCAGGATGGAGAGTAAAGTTGTATGGGCCCTAGATGACACTATGTCTTCCACTAATCCCAATAGGCACACCCTAACTGTTTTGGGAATAGGAGTCATCAGCACCTCAGAGAGGCAGGAAACCACCCCCTCCCAGAAAGTCTGTATGTGAGCACAATCCCAGAAAATGTGGTACGCTGTCGCTGGCTCAAGGGAACATCTCTAGCATTCGGAGGAGACTAATGGGTAAATATGCGCCAGTCTGGCTGGAGTGTAATAGGAGCGGTGAAGAAATTTAAATTGAATAAGTTTATCTCTGGCTGATATTAAATTTTTGAATGGTTTATCCCATAGTTCCTCCCAATCTTCTCCCTGTATCTCTGGGACCTTTGCTTCCCATCTCTTTCTACATCTCTTTATTGCTATTGGGGTAGTTTTAAATAATTCCTTGTAGATTGTTGAGAGGACCTTTGGTAGGTCTTCCTCCAGGAGAATGGTCTCAAAAGAAGAAGGCAGAGACTCCACCCCCCAATTCCTGAACTGACACTGGTAAGCATGTCGGAGCTGTAAAAATCTAAACAAATAATTATTCGGCAGAGTGAACTTGTTTTTAAGCTGTTCAAACGTCAACAGCTCTCCCAAATTCGTGATGTCTCACAGTGTCTTGACCCCCCTAATAGCCCACACCACAGGGTCGGGGAAGGACAGAAAATGTGTTAGTCTCAGGTTCAGCCACAGAGGAGCCCTTGGGGATGAGCCCCCATAACTAGGATTTGCCAGTTCCCCAGCTTCCTCCCAAGCTCTGATGGCAGTCCTCATCGACTGAGTGAGTGGGAGGGATGATCGCACCCCTCTATAAACTGCGAATCGTAAGGATTCGAAAGAGCCCAGGATTGCAGCTTCTAGTATTGTTGCCGAATCCCCTTCGTCCGATATTAGCCACCTATGTACAAAGACCATTTGCCCAGCCAAATAGTATTTCCTCCAGTCAGGCAAGGCCAAACCCCCTCTATCCGTCAGCTCTTGTAACGTGCGAATACCTATTCTAGGTGACTTGAGGGCCCAAACAAAGGAACTAGTGACACCGTTCAATTGTTTAAAGAATGTTTTTGGAATAGTCACGGGGGCGTGTCGTAAGAAATACAAGACCACCGGCAAGATCTTCATTTTTAGCAAGTTTATCCTCCCAATCAGTGATAGTGGAAGCTTCTGCCACAGCTGCGTTTTATTTTTCATGAGGATGAGCAGAGGCAACAGGTTCAGATGGAAATAATCCTGGACCTTCGCCGTCACCTTCACTCCCAAGTATGTGATAGAGGAAACCCATCTAAGTGGCAAGTCAGGTTCGGCCATCCCCTGCGCTCCCTCCCCCAGTGGAAGAATAGAAGACTTACCCCAATTCACCCGCAGTCCCGAGTAGATGGAGAAGTTATTTAGTATAGTTAGGGCCGCCCTCAAAGAGCCTGCTGGATCCCCCAGAAAAAGAAGCAGGTCGTCTGCGTACAGTGCAAGGGATTCTCTAATATTGCCCACTCTAATGGCCTGTATGTCTGGGGACAGACGCAAAGCCCTTGCTATAGGCTCCATCATCAATGCAAACAGGAAGGGGGAGAGGGGACAACCCTGCCTAGTCCCCCTTCCTATCGCAAAGTAGGAGGAGATCAGGTGACCCAACCTAATAGCCGTCTTAGGTCTACTATATAGTAATGTCACCCATTTTCTGAAGTTTGGTCCAAACCCCATATACTCCAAGACCCTGGTCATGTAATGCCAGTCCACCGAGTCAAATGCTTTCTCTATGTCTATTGATACTATAATTCGCGTATCAGGTTCAGTCCCCGGCAACTGCAGATGGGTAAATAGGCGACGTAAGTTGGTGTCTGTGGACTTACCAGGCATGAACCCAGTCTGGTCTGAGTCTACTAGTGATTCAATCACACCCGCCAACCTGGTGGATAGCACCTTGGTTAGTATTTTCAAGTCTGAATTAAGCAGGGCTATCGGACGGTAGGAGGCACAGTCAAGAGGGTCCTTACCCGGTTTTAATTGGAGTACCGTATATGCTTCCATCATGGATGGTGGGAGAAAATCCCCCTCCAGGCATGCCTCAAATAATTGGTTCAGTCTAGGGGCCAAACTCTCTATGTTGTTCTTATAAAGGTCGATGGGGAACCCATCCGGACCGGGAGCCTTGTTTGGGGGGAAGGAAAAGACTGCTCTCTCAATTACCTTGTGGGTGATAGGAGCGTCCATTCTATCTCTGTCAAGATCCGCCAACTTGGGGATATCCAACCCACCCAACAGTAAGTCCAGTTCCGACCAGTCATACGGAGCTATAGGATCGTATAGTGCAGAGAAGAAACTTACGAATTCTGTTAGAATATCATCAGGATCAGTGATCAAGTCCCCTCCCAGGCCCCTCAAAGCTGGAACACTAGTGATTGGGTGGAATTCAGCCACCAACAGGGCCAGCAGTTTGCCATTTTTGTCCCCTTCCGCAAACACCGAGGCCGCCCTGTGACCGGCCTCAGTGTGAGCTAAATCGGAGAAGTGTGTAGAGATGTTTCTCCTGGCCTCCAGCAACGCCCTATAGGCGTCATCAGAAGGGGAGTCCGCAAACCTCCCCGAGCACTCCATTTCAGTGTCCTGTAGCATTTTAAGCTCCGTTCTATGGTCCCCTCTCGCCTCCTTAACAGCTGATATACACTCCCCCCTAAGAACTGCCTTAAATGCATCCCACTGCATCCCTGGATGTGCCGTTCCATCGTTGTCTGCCCAATATGTGGAAGTGATGCTTTGTACTTTGGACATAACGTGTTGCAGCCAGCCCGGGGAGATCTTCCATCCCACCCTCCCAAAGGAGAGGGTTAGGAGTAGAGGAGAGTGATCAGAAATGCCTCCGGTGAGATATTCCACTTCTCTTACCCTGGGAAGCATGGGGATATTCCCAAACACCATATCTATCCTGGCCGCAGAACGATGTGTCGTGGAGAGATGTGAATAGCATTTACCCCCTGGGTGCTTCCACCGCCATAGCTCCGTCAAGCCCATCTCTTCTGCCCATGCCCCCAGTTCCTGTGAACAGTTCCTGGAAGGGTTAGAAGTATCCAGCCCCTCCAGTATGGCATTGAAATCTCCCATCATCACCAGAGGCAACTGGGCATAGGGTGCCAATTTAGACCAGAGGGCATGAAGCAACTGAGTATCGGCCGGAGGAGGCGAATAAACATTCACCAGCAAAATCTTTGTTTGATAGATAACCACTACCAGGGCTATGTATCTACCCCCCGGATCAGTAAACACCTGATGGATGACGCAGGGCACCGCCCTGCTAATAAGGATGGGCACTCCCCGAGAATACGTGGAGTAGGTGGCGTGAAACACCTTTTGAAGCCAAGGCTTCCGCAAGGACAGTACCCTGGAGCCATCCAAGTGTGTTTCCTGCAATAGTATTATTTGCGGCTTGTACCGCTTTAAGAACTGAAAAACAGACGTTCTCTTATATTTGTCATTCAGACCTCTAACATTCCACGATATGACTTTTACCAAATTTGCCATCTCCTCATTAACTGTGTAATAAGATACCTGAGTATCAATATATACCTCATGGGTTTCAAAATAGGAGCCCTGTGACCACATGTATTTCCTGACCCTTCGCATTTGGTTTCAAACATTGGAGGGGCAGTGACTAAGCCCTTAACTTCCCCATTACACCCTGCCATTTTACCTAAACAAAGTCCCCAACCAACACCAATACTTCCCTTCATTAGTCCGGTAAAGGGCTTATACTCCCAAACTAAACAAAAAACAGTCCCAAACAAAAAACAATCAAAAATCTTCCGTTGCTTAACCGAACTGAGGTTTAAGTCTGCTAGCTTTGATCTTCTCCTCTCTGTATCTGTATTAGCAGAAAAGTAAGGTTATTATTGCCATTTTTATCAAAGCATTAGTTACTCAGCCAAAAACCAGGCAACAGCTCCCCTTAGAGGTGAAAAACAGAAAAGCGTCCTCAGGATGTAAATTCCCTGTAGCAATCACCAAGCTCTCCACTTCATGTTGCCTTGGTTGTCCCACAACTAGAATTTGAAAATGTGAAGTAACAGCTCGGAGAAAAAAAAATAAAAAAACAGTATTTACCAGAAGAAACCAAATTGTTGAACTATTTAGGGCAGTGCAGGTTAGACTCATTCAAAATGAAATTTGTCCTGCCTGAATTACGCTTTGCTCCCAAGTCGTCCTGATCAGGGAGTACTGTCCAGCCAGTCACAAACCTCTTGCGGAGTGTCAAAAAATTTCACTGTCCCTTTATGCTGTATTCGGAGTCTGTTGGGATAAAGCATGCCGTACTGAATGTTCTTTTCCCTCAGACGTTTCCTGATATCGTTAAAAGATCTCCTTCTCCTTTGTGTTTTTGCAGAGAAGTCAGGGAATAACATCTGGGCATTTTCAAATTTGAGATCTTTGATCTTCCTGGCAGCCGTCAAGATCCTGTCCTGGTCCCTATAATTCAGGAATCTGGCTAGGAATGCCCTGGGATGAGTGCCTGGTGGGCGGGCGCCTGTTGGGACCCTATGGGCCCTTTCCACAACATAAGTGGGGGGTAATTCTTCCAATTTAAGGATTTGTTTGAAGAACTGTTCTGCAAAGACTGCAGGCCTGTCCCCCTCCACTCCCTCTGGAATGCCCACCACCCTCACATTGTTCCTTCTTTGCCTGTCCTCCGCGTCCTCAGCACGGCGCTGCAAAGCTCGCACAGCAGTTTGTAGTTCAGTTATTTTAATAGCCTGTGATTGAGAGGAATCTTCTACCTCAGAGATCCTGCCTTCTGCATTTGTTAATCTAGTGCGCACTTTGTCTATATCATGGCGGATCAAGCTGCATTCTGCCGCCAGGTGATCTATACGCACCATAACAGCTGTGCTGCTGGCCGCAATGGCCTCCAGGATGGGTTTAGTAATGGACTCTTGTTGCGACTCACCTCCCGGCTGGTCACTCTGGGACTGCGGCAGAGTCTGTGAGGCGCTCGGTTCGGATCCGTGTCCCTCCATGTCCGCCACCGGCCTGTCTTTGGCGCGCTTTAGCCTCTGCTCCTGAGGCAAGATGGCGGAGGCGGCGCTCTTACCCAGGCCTTGAGAGGAGCGGGTCATCCGTGGCTCCAGCAACGCCGCTTTGTAGGACTTTGAGGGGGTAGCTGGCATGCCTGGAGATGCCTGACTATGGATCACCCTGCACCAAGGCTAAGTACGGGGTGAAAAGCCTTACTTTAGCAGGATTTTAGAATGGATGGCTACGGAGCTCCAGAGAGACGCTGCTGCCTCCTTCACATCCGGTCACGCCCCCCCTCAGGGGCGCAAATTACTTGTCTTACCCCTGGCGCTGACAACCCCACACTACTCTATAAAAAACTGGCTCCTAACTTTTTTAGCCGGCTTCTAGATTCAAGGCAAATTTGTCAAGCCCTGGCTTATGGGGTATTTCAATCTGTTGCCGGACCCTGGGAGAGACAGGCTTGTCACCAGGGGCACCTTTCCCCAGGGCCTGGGAACATGGGCTGAAACATATGGGCTAACGGATGTCTGGCGCTGGAGAAACCCTGACATCCGTGCATTTACCTGCCATTCGGCCACCCACAAAACATTTTCCCAAATTGACCTTGCCTTTGTAAGTAGGCCTGTCCTGCCGAGGGTTCGGGATGAGCAGATACTGCCCAGGGGTATATCCGATCACTCTCCAATCCTCCTGTCAGTTGACCTATCTACATCCCCATCGGATAGACTCTGGAGATTATCCAGATATTGGATCTCTGGTGTGGATGTGTAGCCACAGTTTAAGGTAGGAATGGGTACCTATTGGGAGACCAATCCGTACTCGACGTCAGTGCATTCGGTTTGGGAGGCATTCAAGGCCTATACTAGAGGCCAATATACGTCCATCATTGCACGGGTACGTCAGGGACATGGGGAGAGGCTGGCTGAGGCTGAGGCCTAGGCGGCTAGACTGGAAGTCCTCTATATTCGGTCCCAAGACCCACTACATTACAACAGGCTCCAATTAGTGACCAAAGAGGTTCTCCTTCTCCGAACGGCGCTGACACAGAAAAAACTGTCACATCAAACCCAACATATTTTTGGGCAGGGGGAGCGCACTGTCCGTCTCCTTGCATGGCTTTCTAGAGAACAGTCAGGGGGTATTTCTATAGCCCAAATATGGGACCAGGGTGGTGACCTCCTCTCGACTCCCGATGCTATCAACCACTGCTTCGCCTGGTATTACAAGACACTCTATAGCTCCCGGGTGGACTATGAACGACAGGAGTTGGATGACTATTTGGAACCCATTGACATTCCCAGACTGACCGAGACTTATGCCACTAAACTGCACGCCCTGATCACGACGGAGGAAACACTGAAAGCGTTACGTTCCATGCAGACCGGAAAGACACCTGGCCCCGACGGTATCCCGGTTGAAATCTACAAACAATACGCTGACGACTTGGCACCGACTCTATGAGTGAAGCGGTGATTGTGGTCATCCCCAAGCCGGGTAAGGATCCCTTGAACTGCTCCTCATATAGGCCCATCTCACTTATAAACGTGGATGCCAAGATACTTGCCAAAGTCCTGGCTGCCCGCTTGAACACGGTCATCACTGCCCTGTTACACCCGGATCAGACGGGATTCATGCCCGGAAGGGGCGCAGATGTGAATATCGGGAGGCTTTTTACGCACATCGACAATGCCCCCCCTGGAGTCCTCTAGGGTTGTGGCCTCCCTCGACGCGGAAAGGGCCTTTGACTCCGTGGAGTGGAGGTTCCTATGGGCAGTGATGGCCAGGTTCGGCTTTGGTCCTCGTTTTTTGTGTTAGCTATCCTTACTCTATGCACACCCAATGGCTCGCGTGCATACCAATGGGACTCTCTTGGTGGCTTTTTCATTGGAGCTGGGAACGTGCCAGGATTGCCTGCTCTCGCCGGGATTATTTGCGCTGGCCCTGGAACCATTGGCTATCCTCCCCTGATTGGACGAGACAGTTAGGGGCATTAGGGTGTGTCCCCTGGAAGAGAAGCTCTTTATACGCCGACGACTCCCTGCTCTACCTGGCGGACGCTTCCTCCTCCCAGAATGCAGCATTGCAACTTTTTGAACGGTTTGGCGCATACTCAGGGATCCAGATAGATTGAGATAAATCAATATTATTTCCCCTACACCGTCGGTACCGTAAGTCGACACGAGAACTCCCCTGAAATGGGTGGATGAATTTACATATTTGGGGGTGAAGGTTACCACTAAACTGACTGACTATCCTGACAAAAACATCTATCCAGTGTTGGCACAGTTCTCACAGAAGTGTGCGGCCTGGTGACTCCTCCCGTTGTCTCCGGTGGGCAGGGGTAATCTTCTTAAAATTATATATTTCCCTAAACTTTTGTATTTCTTTAGGGACACCTATACCTAGAAACTTTTTTCGCTGGCTGGAGAGCATGATGGTCTCCTTTATCTGGGCTGGACGAGCACCGCGGGTGGCTAAACGTACCCTCTACCTCCCCGTTGGGGGGGATTGGCAATCCCAAATTTTTTACTGTACTTCTGGGCCACAGTGCTGGTCATGGTCCGTTGGTGGTTCTCCCAGCCCAGACAAAATGCAGCGGTGAACCTCGAGGTGGGCCTTTTAGGCTTGTATGCAGCGCTGTCCAATCTGGTCTTTAGGGGGAAGGCCCACCCCCGTGTGACAGGTCCCATGAAGACGATGATAGGGATCTGGCAGCAGCCCAGGGCGTCTTCTAGGCGACCCAATCTGATCTCTCCCCACACCCCCTTATGGGGGAACCCGTTACTCGCACACTTCTACTCACTACCTGATCTCGGCGTTATGGGTGAGTAGAGACATAACCACATTGAAACCACATTGAAACACATTGTGAATGATGGCAGCTTTATGTCATTCCTACAGCTGCTGGAGCGCTATTCCTTCCCGCGGTCTTTCCAATTTAGATGCTGGCAATTGAGACACGCCTTTAGGGCTCAGTTCCCGAACCCAATTATTCTAGATTCTGACCCCATTGAATGTCTCCTTACCTCTAGTGTCTTGGGAAAGCCCCTATCCTCCCTTTACCTATACCTGACGGTGCAGCATGACGTTAAACCCACGAGGGCGAGGGATAAATGGCAGGCAGACATCCCGGAGTTGGGCGAGGAGGAGTGGGAGGACTGCATAGCTACTTTTGTCCCGTCTATGATCTCGGCCAAAGATAGGTTCATCCAGCTAAAGTTTATACATAGGGCCTACTTCACCCCCAAAGACTAGCTAGTATGTACCCTAGTCGTAGTCCCCTGTGTACTAGATGCTCTGGTGAACCAGGGAGCTTTTGGCATATGGTCTGATCCTGCCCTTGAATCTGACAATACTGGTCGGCGGTGGCTGCCACCCTGGGCGATTGTCTGCGGCCTGGATATCCCCATGGATCCCCTGATCCTGCTATTAAGTTACCTTGAGAATATTGATAGCAACAGGTATTAGAGCTGCACGATTAATCGTATTAAAATCGCGATCTCAATCTACCCCCCCCTGCGATCTCCATTGGGCATTACTGCGATTTTTCAGTGCAGTTAATGGGGTCCGACTTGCAGGGCGACTCAGCGCGACTTGACAGTAATAAATGTGAATGCAATTCGCCTGAAGTCTTTACTAAGTCGGAGCGACTTGAGTCTCAGGGGAGCCGGCCAAGTCTGGACAGGCAGCCAAGTTCTGAAAAAGAGATACAAAGTAATTTACTTCAAAGGCATGAACTCTGAGTGAACTCCCCTTGTATAGATTTTAGATTTAACCATTTAAAGACTAAATCTTTCCTGACACTTGCTGTTTACAAATAAAAATCCATTATTTTGTGCTAGAAAATGACTTGGAACCCCCAAACATTATATATTTTTTTTAGCAGAGACCCTAGAGAATAAGATGGCGGTTGTTGCAATATTTTATGTCTCACGCTGTTTGCGCAGCGGACTTTTGAAAGCAATTTTTTTGGGAAAAATTACCCTTTCAAAAAACTAAACAGTGCAGTTAGCCCAATTTTTTTTGTATATTTAATATATTAGGCCGCAAGAATTATGAGAGAATCGTGATCTTTATTCTAAGCAAAAAAATTGTGATTCTCATTTTGGCCAGAATCGTGCAGCTCTAACAGGTATACTAAGCTGTGCATTACATTCGAGCTGTTTTATGGCAGATGGGAAATACTGTTGAAGTGGAAATCAGAGGAGGCTCCTACTAGGTCGTCCTGGGTGAAGACGGTTAACAATGTACTGCCACTCTATAGGATAACTTACGAAACGAGAAACTGCCCCCAAAAATTTGATAAAGTCTGTTCGGCATGGATAGATGCTTGGGGAGGGGGGTGCTAGCGCATACTGTATATGGCGCATCATTGTCCTCACTCATGGTCCTTACTATTTGGGGCGCCCCATGGGGGAGGCGTGGACATGGGGATGGTGGGTCCCACGGCTCACCTGTCATGTATCCTTGTGGTGAACGATGTCCTCAGACGGTGGAATGTGGTCAGGATGATGTTTAATTTCCTAATGCAATGCTACTGTTAGGAGAAGATTGGCTGTTTTCTGGACTTTTTGCGCTTGTGTGCATGCCTATGCACGTTCGCGCGCCGGAAACGGCGCCAAACGGTGCTACTTAATCCCCCTGCACCTGTCAGCAAGTGCTGTCCGTTCTACAGCGTCTGAGTACTTGTGAGCCCCAGCTCTGTTCCTGTAACCTATGCCTGTGTTTGTCACCTGTTTTCCTGATCTGACCCGGATGCACCGACCCCGGCTATCCACGACCATCCGAATGTCTGACCCCTCTGTACTTCTGCTGCCAGTCTGTTAACAAACTTTGCTTGGATTTTAACCACTGTCTTGCCTGACCCCTTGTACCGTACAGTCCGCCAGTTGTCGACCCGGCCTGCACGACTACCTGGAGCTTCACACCACCACCAGTGACCATCCAGCCCTCGTGCCATCCCGCACTCCGGGACTTCCTGTCTACTCTACCAGGGGTCCCTGAATCGGGTGCACAAGAGAGGTTGTTCCCTGCATAAGTTAGACTCCGCCACCAGGACCGTGACAGTAACAGACAGCCATGTCCGAGTCTGCACAGGGAAAACCCTCTGCTGTGGTCGAGCTGTGCGTCCATTTGGCCGGGCTCACGCAAGCAGTGAAGAACCTGCAAGACGGCTATACCCGGCTGGAGAAGCAAGTGCGTGAGCTCTCCGACCCCTCTGCATCTGAAGGCGGAGCTGCAGCAGCCCGCGCCATTGTGGTGCTGCCATCTGAGCCTAAGGGCCCCTTGCCTGACAAGTTTGCGGGGGATCAAAGCAAGTTCAGGGCCTTCCGCAGCTCTTTCAGAGCCATTAAAGGACGAGCTTGCCCACGTCGGGGTGCCTGCGACCCTGGACGCTCTGATAAATCTGGCCATTCAAATAGACCGGAGGCCCAGGGAACCCCGGGCTGAACGAGCTGCTGGAACACCTGATGTCCCACGCCTGACCTGAATGATGTCCCAGGTCCCTAGTAACACAGCTCTTGCATCAGCCCTGTCCGCACCAGCAGACCTGCCTAAGCCGATGCAGATTGGCCTCCTATGCCAGTCTCTCTCCCCAGAAGAGAGACAGTGGCGCCGTGCGCTGAACCTATGTCTTTACTGTGGAGAGCCCGGACACATGGGGAGGACCTGTCCTGTCAAAGCCGGTAAGTGGCACCACCAGGCTACCCAGGATGCAACCTCTGTCAGTAGTAATGTATCTCATCTGACTCTCCTTGTTTCTTTGCAGTTGCCCAGAGAGAGTATCCACGTTCCAGCAATTATTGATTCAGGGGCGTGTAGCTGTTTTGTGGATCAGACCTTTGCTACTCTACACCAGATGCCCTGCACCCCAAGGTGCATAAAAGGACTGTTCGTCTGGCCGACGGGACAGTCATTAAATCCGGCCAGGTAACCATGGAAACCCAGCCTATACTCGTATCCACAGCCGAGGGGCACCAAGAGCTGCTTATCCTCAACGTTATTGCCTCACCTCTGTTCCCCATCATCTTAGGGCTTCCTCGGCTCCAGGCACATAGCCCCAACATAAACGGGTTCTCTGGGTATATACAATTCCTGTCCCCATACTGTGGCCAACACTGTCTGCTCCCGTCCCAGAATGTTGGCCCCTCACTCCTTAGCCTGGACTCCGAGCCCGACTCGGAAACCTGTTAAGCTGTTCCTTCAGTCTATTATGAGTACCTCAATGTCTTTAGTAAAAAAGGGCTGCCCCGTTGAGTTGCTTCCAGGAACTGAGGTCCCTTTCGGCCGTACCTACCCTTTGTCTGAACTTGAGCTGTCGGCCCTTTAGACGAAAATCTGGCCAAAGGGTTTATCCGACCCTCTACATCCCTTGCCGGGGCAGGCATTTTCTTTGTTGAAAAGAAAGACCATACTCTCTGCCCTTGCATAGACTACAGAGATCTGAACCGGATCACAGTAAAAAAAACGCTATCCTCTTCCGCTTGTTTCAGAACTCTTTCTGAGGCTTGGGTCGGCCACCGTGTTCACCAAGTTAGACCTCAGAGGGGCTTACAACATGATTCGCATCCGAGAGGGCGACGAGTGGAAGACCGCTTTCCGGACTCGTTTTGGCCACTACGAGTACCTCGTCATGCCGTTCGGACTCTGCAATGCCCCAGCCACCTTTCAGCACCTGGTCAGTGACGTATTCCATGACTATCCGGACCTTTTCATCATCATATATCTGGATGATATTTTGATCTTTTCCTCCTCCCTGGAAGAGCATCGCCAACATGTCCGCTGTGTCCTCAGCCGCTTGTGGCAACACAGACTGTATGCCAAGGCTAAAAAATGTGCCTTCGAGCGCTCCAGCATCCCTTTCCTCGAATTAATCCTGTCTGCCACTGGAGTTACAATGGACCCTCAGAAGGTCACAGCTATTTTGGACTGGCCAGCACTTTTGGATAACAAAGGGGTCCAACGTTTTGTAGGCTTCTCCAATTTCTATAGGAGGTTTATCAGGGGGTTCTCGGCCATCATCGCCCCCATCACCCAACTTACAAAACAGGGTCAGCGGTTCCACTGGTCTTCTGAGGCGCAAGACACCTTGCAGTCACTAAAGAAGCTGTTCACCACAGCACCCATCTTGAAGCATCCTGACGCTACTTTGCACTATGTCCTGGAGGTTGATGCTTCTGAGACGGCTGTGGGAGCGGTCCTTTCCCAGAGACAGGGAGCTAAGGCACTCCTCCATCCTGTAGCCTTCTTCTCCCACAAACTCTCTGCTCCGGAGAAGAATTATGATGTTGGAGACAGGGAGTTGTTGGCCATCAAGGGCACTCTGGAGGAATGGCACTATCTGTGGAAGGGAGCCCAGCAACCCATCCTGATCTATACAGATCACAAAAATCTAGAGTATCTCCGAACGGCCAAAAGGCTCAAACCTTGTTGGGCTCGCTGGGTGCTCTTTTTCTCTAGATTCCAGTTTCACTTGAAATACCGACCTGGAGCAAAAAACCCCAAACCCAATGCCCTATCCCGTATGTTTTTGGAACCTGGAACATCCGCTCCCCCCGACACCATCCTCCAGCCTAAGAACTTCTTGCTCACCCAGGATGACGTGCTTTCCCAGATTCGGAGAACCTCAGCCTGCTCATCTGGATCACCTGGCCAAGGGCTGACCTGGAAGGATGGTCTCTGGTGGCATCAAAACCAAATCTATGTGCCCAAGGAGCTACGTCCTGCCATTTTAAAACTCTGCCACGACCGTAAACTAGCCGGGCACTTTGACGCGCTGAAAACCGCTGAGCTCGTGCTATGCTCCTTTTGGTGGCAATTACTCTCTTAAGACTGCCTGGCCTATGTCCGCTCCTGTTCTACCTGTGCCAGAAACAAAAGGACAAAACCAAGGCCTGGGGGCTGTTAAAACCTCTTCCCATCCCTGATCGGCCATGGTCCAAAATCTCAATGGACTCCTAGTGGAGCTGCCCCCAGCCAAAGGGCACACCACAATCTTCTTAGTTGTGGATAGACTGACAAAGATGGCGCATTTCCTCCCAATGAAGGGCATCCCCACTGCAAAGGAGACCTCGGAGATCTTTATTAGAGAAATTGTCTGGCTACATGGCGTCCCGGACAATATGGTGTCCGACCGGGGAGTTCAGTACACCTCACGGTTCTGGAGAGCCCTCTGTTCTGTTCTGTCCTGGAGACTGACCTTCATTTTCAACAGCAAATAATCCCCAAACCAACGGCCACACTGAGAGGACAAACCAACTGTTGGAACAATACCACTGCTGTTTCTCGGCCTACTCCCAAGATGACTGGTGCAAACTGTTACCCCTGGCGGAATTTGCCCATAACAATTCAGTGCATTCCTCAATGAAGCAATCGCCTTTCTGGGCCAACTACGGCTTCCACCCCACTGTGCTTCCCAGCTTAGCAGGTGAGACTGTGGTACCAGCAGTATACGAGTCCACCCAATTTTTCAGGTCTAACTGGAAGCTACTGCAAGAGAACTCAATCTCCAACCTGGCGACAAGACCTGGCTATCTATAAAAAATCTGAAGCTGGCATGCCCGTCCAAAAACTTGGGCCCACTTTTCATTGGCCCCTTCTCCTATGATTTGGAATTACCACCGTCCCTACGGATACACCCGGTATTTCATGTGTCCTTATTGAAGCCGGTGGCCCCGGATCCCTTCCCCAATAGAGCTAGCGCTCCCCCTGCCCCTGTCCTGATTAATGGAGAAGAGGAATTTGAGGTTGAGTCAATACTGCACTGCAGAAGGAGGTGCGGCAGGATGCAGTATCTTCTAAAATGGAAAGGGTATGGGCCAGAAGAGAGCTCTTGGCAGCCCGAAGCCAACCTTCATGCCGATGACTGTATCCAAACCTTCAAGGATAACAATCCCGCCAAGCTGGGCATCCGGAGGCTGCCCCTTGAGGGAGGGGGCAGTGTTAGGAGAAGATTGGCTATTTTCTACACTTTTTGCGCTTGTGTGCGCGCCTATGCTCGTTCGCGCGCGCGCCGGAAACGGCGCCAAACGGTGCTACTTAATCCCCCTGCACCTGTCAGCAAGTGCTGTCCGTTCTACAGCGTCTAAGTACCTGTGAGCCCCAACTCTGTTCCTGTAACCTGTTCCTGTGTTTGTCACCTGTTTTCCTGATCCGACCCGGCTTGACCTGACCTGCTGATTATCTGCCTGCACCGACCCCGGCTATCCACGACCATCGGATTGTCTGACCCCTCTGTACTTCTGCTGCCAGCCTGTTAACAAACTTTGCTTGGACTTTGACCACTCTCTTGCCTGACCCCTTGTACCGCACAGTCCGCCAGTTGCCGACCCAGTCTGCATGACCACCCTTCTGATCTGCACGACCACCTGGAGCTTCACACCACCACCAGTGACCATCCAGCCCTCGTTCCATCCCGCACTCTGGGACTTCCTGTCTACTCTACCAGGGGTCCCTGAATCGGGTGCGCAAGAGCGGTTGTTCCCTGCATAAGTCAGACTCCACCACCAGGACCGTGACAGCTACGATGTTTGGATAATGATTATGCCGCTGTCCTGCGCACTTTGTGCATGAAATTGACCCTGTATACGGATTTGTTTTTTGTCATGAACTTTGACTAAATAAATAAAATTCTCTGGTAATTTTTTGGGTTCTTTTTACTCTCCTCTGTGTCTTTCATGTTCTATCTTTGCCGCCCTGATTGCACTCTTAAATTCCTTATTGCATACCTTATAAAGATGGAATGCTGACAGAGACCCCTCAGTATTTTTTGAAGGCCTTCTCCTTTGCTTTTATATGTGCTTTTACGCTGGAGTTAAGCCACCCTGGTCTTTTATTATCTCTTTTAAATTACCCATTGGGATACACTGGCTAATAACTTTTTTGTTTAGTGTGTTCTTGAAGCACTCACATTTTTCCTCCGCGTTCATTGTTCCTAGAATTTTATCCCAAATAACATCTTCCAGCAAGGAGTGTAGTTTATGGAAGTTGGCTCTCTTAAAATTCAGTGTCTTTGTATTCCCCTTATGTTTCCTATTTGTGTGATTTATGCTGAAACGAATTGACTTGTGGTTGTTATTTCCTTGATTGCCCCTTACTTCCGCATCTGTGATCAGGTCTGTGTTGTTAGTAATCAGAAGGTCTAATAATGCTTTATTTCTTGTTGGTGCATTTACCATTTGACCCATGAAATTGTCCTACAGGACATTTAGGAAATGGCGAGCCTTAGTTGAGTGCGCAGTACCCTCCGCCCAGTCAATATCTGGATAATTAAAAATCCCCCAGTATAATGACACTTCCCACCCTTTCCGCTATTCCAAACTGTGATAGGAGGTCCGCCTCCCCCTCTTCCCTCTGGTTAGGGGGCCTATAGCATATTCCCAGTATTACTTTCCCCTTGGTATCTTCCCTTTTTGTAGCTCTTTCTTCATACAGTAAAAACTCTAGTTCTCCAATCTTGTCCACCAGACTCCTGGCATTAGTGCCACATAGTTTTGTCCGGACACCTACTGTTTCCTTGTTGGGTATTCCTTGGTTGCATATAGGATTTGTTACACTACTTAACTTGGGTTTAGGTTCTTTATTCGGCCTACCACTGCTGCCCCGAGTACTACTGTCACGGTCCTGGTGGTGGAGTCTGTCTGTCTTATGCAGGGAACAACCGCTCTTACACACCCGATTCGGGGACCCCTGGTAGTATAGACAGGCAGTCCCGGAGTGCGGGATGGCATGAGGGCTGGATTGTCACTGGTGGTGATGTGAAGCTCCAGGTGGTCGTGCAGGCTGGGTCGGCAAGTGGCGGGCAGATGAGGCACAAAAGGGTCAGGCAAAGAGTGGTCAAAGTCCAGGCAGGGGTCGTTAACAGATGGTCGGCAAGGTACAGAGGGGTCAGGCAAACGGATGGTCGTGGATAGCCGGGGTCGGTGCAGGCAGATAGGCAGCAGGTCAGATCAAGCCGGGTCGGGTCACGGAAGCAGGAACAACACGGGAACAGGTCTCAGGGAACAGAGCTGAGGCTCACAGGTACTCAGATGCTGTAGAACGGACAGCACTTGCTGACAGGCTCAGGAAGCTCAAATTGTCCCGTTTGGCGCAGTTTCCGGTGCGCGCAAATGGCAAAAAGGTGCACAAAGGCAGTCTTTTCCTAACACTGCCCCCCCCCCCCAAGGGGCAGCCTCCGGATGCCCAACTTGGCCAGCTTGGCAGGGTTGTTATCCTTAAAGGTTTGTATACAATCGTCGGCATGGAGGTTAGTTTTGGGCTCCCAAGAGCTTTCTTCTGGCTCATAGCCTTTCCACTTTACCAGGTACTGGACTCCACCACCCCTTCTCCTGCAGTCGAGTATTGACTTCAAACTCCTCTTCTCTATCAATCAGGATGGGGCCGGAGGAGCTACAGCTCTATTGGGAAAGGGATCCGGGCCACCGGCTTCAGTAAGGACACATGGAACACTGGATGTATCCATAAGGACGGGGGGAGCTCCAACTCATAAGGGACCTGGTTGATCTTCCTACTGATCGAGAAGGGACCAATGAACCATGGACCCAACTTTTTTTAGATGGGCAAGCGAGCTTCAGGTTCTTAGTTGAGAGCCAGGCCTTATCACAGGGTTGGAGATTGAGCTCACCCCGTTTCTTTCTATCAAAGGCCGCTTTGGTGGCTTCCTGTGTCCGGGAAAGTGTCTCTTGTAGGAGCTTCCAGTTGGCCCTGACGAATTGTGCCAATTCCTGTGCTGCTGATACCGTAGTCTCCACTGCTAGACTAGGAAGTACGGTGGGGTGGAACCCATAGTTGGCCCAGAAGGGCGATTGCTTTGTAGCAGAATGCACAGAATTATTATATGCGAACTCTGCCAGGGGTAACAACGTGCTCCAGTCGTCCTGAGGATACTCAGAAAAGCAGCGGAGGTATTGCTCCAATGTTTGATTTGTCCTTTCCGTCTGGCCATTGGTTTGGGGATGGTAAGCGGTGGAAAAGGACAAATCAATCTCCAGGGCAGCACAGAGAGCTCTCCAAAACCGAGAGGTGAACTGCACCCGCCGGTTGGACACTATGTTCACTGGAACACCATGCAACCGGATGACTTTAATAAAGATTTCCGATGTCTCCTTCGCCGTGGGTGTGCCCTTCATTGGGAGAAAGTGTGCCATTTTGGTTAGCCTGTTGACCACCACAAAGATGGTTGTATATCCTTCAACTGGGGGCAGTTCTACAATAAAGTCCATGGAAATCTTGGACCATGGTTGGTCCGGGATGGGGAGAGGTTTCAGGAGACCCCCAGGCTTTAGTTTTGTCCATCTTATTTCTGGCGCAAGTAGCACAAGAGCAGACATAGGCTAGGCAGTCCTCGGAGAGCAGTGGCCACCAGAAAGAGCGCAGTATAAGTTCAGTGGTCTTCCGGGAGCCAAAGTGTCCGGCAAGTTTATGGTCGTGATGGACCTTGAGGGTAGCAGGGCGTAGCTCCTTAGGTACATAGATCTGATTGTGGTGCCACCAGAGACCATCTTTCCAGGTTATTCCTCGGCCAGGGGATATAGATGCACAGGCAGACGTTTTCCAGATCTGGGAGAGCAAGTCGCCCTGCGTGAGGAGGAAATTCCTGGGCTGAAGGATGGTGTCGGGCGGGGCAGCTGTTCCGGGTTCCGCATACATACGGGATAAGTCGTCCGGTTTACTATTTTTTTGCCCCTGGACCGTAGGTCAGGTGGAACTGGAACCGGGAGAAGAAAAGCGCCCATCAGGCCTGGCGAGGTCTAAGTCTTTTGGCCTTACTCAAGGTTTTTGTGGTCCGTTTATATCAGAATGGGGTGCTGGGCTCCCTTCAACAGATAGCGCCATTCCTCCAGCGCGGTCTTGATGGCCAACAGCTCCGTATCCGACATCATAATTCCTCTCCGGAGCAGTGAGCTTGCGGGATAAGAAGGCCACCAGATGAAGGAGTACCCTTGCTCCCAGTCTCTGGGACAGGACCGCTCCCATCACCGTCTCTGAAGCGTCTACCTCCAGAACATAGGACAGAGTGGCATCCGGGTGTATTAAGATGGGTGCTGTGGTGAAAAGTTTCTTCAACGCCTGGAAGGCGTCTTGTGCTTCGAGTGACCAGTGGAACCGCTGACCCTGTTTAGTGAGGAGAGTAATGGGGGTGATGATTGCCGAAAAGCCCTTGATGAATCTCCTGTAAAAGTTAGCAAATCCAACAAACCATTGGACCCCTTTTTTATCCACAGGTGCCGGCCAGTCCAGGATAGTGGTGACCTTCTGCGGATCCATGGTACCCCTGAGACTGACAAGATCAGTCCGAGGAACTGGATGCTAGAGCGCTCAAAGGCACATTTTTCGGCCTTCGCATACAGTCTATGCTGCCGCAAGCGGCTAAGGACACAACACACGTTTCCGGTGCTCTTCCAGGGAAGGTGAAAAAATTAAGATGTCGTCCAGGTATATTATGACAAAAATGTCCAGATAATCGTGGAAAACATCATTGACTAGATGTTGAAACGTAGCAGGGGCGTTGCAGAGCCCGAAGGGCATAACGAGGTACTCGTAATGGCCGAAACGAGTCCGGAAGGCTGTCTTCCACTCATCGCCCTTTCTGATGCGGATTAAGTTATATGCCCTTCTAAGATCAAGTTTAGTAAATACGGTGGCCGACCCAAGCCTTTGAAAGAGCTCTGGAATGAACAGAAGAGGGTAGCGGTTTTTGACCGTAATCCGATTCAGCTCCCTGTAGTCATATGCCTTAAGGGCCGCCAGCTCAGGTTCAGACAACGGATAGATGCAGCCGGAAGGAACCTCTGTGCCCGGTAGGGGTGCGCATCTTCACTGGTCTCACGATTCGATGCGATTGTTAGGTCAACGATTCGATTCCGCGATGCATCACGATTACTACCCAAGTGCCCATGGTTTTCAACTTTTCATCCAAAAATTCAACAAGCAGTCTGAAATTGAAGAACTATATTTCTTTTCCTCTGCTATTTTTTAAAAAATACACTAACCTCAGTTCCCTGCGTGCATATAGCAAAGTCTGAAGAAACAGTGACCACAGCAGACATCCAGACATTGCAACAGTATTTATTTAGAACAGTAAAAAATACTATGACATGACATTACTGTTGTATAGTGTTAGCTAGTAGCTAGCTATGCAGTTTACTTCATAAAAGAAAACATTAAAATGTAAAATATAACCTGTAAAATTGACAGTTTGATTTAACACATACACACGTAGTACTAGTCGTACCACCACCTCTACAAGAAAACACAGCACTTATTGACTGGCAAAAATTACAGTGAACCTGTAACACAACACACACTAGGTTGCAAATTTTCAGGTTCACTGTGATGTTTGCTTGCCACTGCCACGGTACCACCACCAGTGATCAGACTCAACAGAACATGGTTGTGTGTGATAGACACAGCTCAGCTAGATTGGCGTTATAAGATCTTATCACACTTCGTCACTTTACAGAAAACGTTACCTGCAGTGCTGTTGAGTGCACTGCATTCTACCACAATTACACCTGTAACTGAAGCCAAGCCAAGCCACCATTAAAGGTAGGAAATCTTTGACAGAATAAAATGTCAATTGAAACTTAAAACCTTGAGTAAATCCTTAGGGGATCACAAATATAGACACAACAAACCCAAAAAAACCACACACGTCAGTGAATTAGAATCCTGAGAAAGGGCAGGCCAGTGGCCACTGCACCAAGCAGCCCAGTTGGGTCGCTGATTCGCTGTGTGATTTTTTTTTTTTTTTGTTTTGTTTTTGTGTGTGTATTTGTGTGATCCAATAAAGATTTTATGAAGGTTTTAAGTTTCAATTTATTCTTTCAATGATGTTCCTTCCTTTGGTGGCTTGGCTGGCGTCAGTTGTCTGAAAAAAACTTTTAGTATATTTATTTGGTTCATGGTTGAGGGTTACTTGCCCCTAGCCAGAAGACAGACAGTCAGTCAGTGTGAAAGTTCAAAATGGGAGCAATCTTCCAAAAGAAACCATTCTCCATTTTCATTGCTAGAAAAGCTATAACAAATATAAAATGTTCAAGTTTGTTGTCACTGCCACTCTGCCAGTACCACTGCCACCGCCACTGCCAGTCAAACAGACTCAACAGAACACAGGTGTGCTGCACTGTGCACTGTTGATGCCAGACGCCCAGATCGGCGTTCTAAGATCTCGTCACTTAGTCACTTTACAGAAAATTTTACCTGCAGTCCTGCACTCTACCACAATTATTACACCTGTAATACATCTATTACAGGCTGTAACTGAGGCCAAGCCAAGCCACCATTAGAGGTAGTAAAAAAATCCTTGACAGAATAAATCGTCAATTGAAGCTTAAAACCTTGAGTAAATCCCCATGGGATCACAAATATACACTACACAATACCAAAAAAAAACACACACATCACTGACTCAGAAAATCACGAGAAAGGGCAAGCCAGTGGGCCTGGGCCACTGGGCCAGGCAGGCAATGGC
>BLSH010186544.1:620987-635242 GCA_018402905.1 Glandirana rugosa
TTTCCTCGGCTCCCGCTCGGCGCGGAGAAGACTACAGTAGGTGTCGCAGCCGCCGTAACGCGGCACCTGACCTCGGCTCTACCTTGTGCGTCCTCCCCTCTGTCTCAGTCTCTGTGCACGTCGGTCACTCACAGGGGTCCGGGTCGTCTCTATGAGGTGTCTCAGGTGTCACTCAGGAGTGCGACTCACAGTCTCGAAACGACGGACTTCTTCTGACTGGGTTCCCTAGGTTCGGACTCCGGAGTCCGACGGTCACAGCGAACAGGGAGGTAGGAGTGGAGACGGAGTCGAGTGTCCGACGACGTACCCTGGTGGTGTCTGGTCTGGTGGTCACGTGGTAAGTAGTAGTCTGTCCATGGAAATTAATTATGATGATTTTTATGATCATGTGAATGTGATATGTCCCTCACGTCTTAATAATCCGTTCAACATAATTCAGCTTTGATATTAATGAGTTTTTGGAATCATTGAGAACATGGTTGTTGTTCAATAATAAAATTATTCATCAAAAATACAACTTGCCTAATAATTCTGCACTCCCTGTATAGTGTAAGTGTACTAGTATTTTTAGTAGTATTAATTAAAGGTACCTGTCTGATGATGAATGGTGCACTGGTGGTCTGGTCTGTGGTGGTCCCATGCAGCAGCCTGTGAGCTGAGGCAGAGGTGAGGATGGAGGGACAAGCGACACTGGCAGCCTGAGGCCTCAGGCTTGGATCCCTTGGGTCAGTCTTCTTCAGGCAGCAAAGCTCTGACACTCAGCGTGAGGACTCACTGTGGACTCTGTGGAGTATCTCTGCTGGGCCTGGGGACACTCACTGGCTGCACGTGTCTCTGACTCTGTCTCCCCTCCTGCGTGTTCCATCTCGGCTCCAGTCCACGGCGCAATGCCGCCGACGCTGTGGATGACATCAGAAGAGGCGCGGCTCGCCCTCGGCTCCTTTCGGCCTTTTTCCGGCGAGACGCGGCAAGCGCGGATGACGTCATCACGTGTGAATCGCTTATTGACGGTCGCTGCATCGATGCCGCATCGCGGGCTGTCGAATCTCGATGCATCGATTAAATTCCGCAGCCCTAGTGCCTGGCAGTAACTTTATGGGGCAGTCATAGGGTCTGTGCGGTGGAAGTTGGTCTGCCCCTTTCTTACTAAAGACATCCAGGTACTTATGGTACACTGGAGGCACCGCTTCGCGGGTTTCTGGGTCTGGTTTGGAGAAGGGCCAACATTCCGGGATGGAGGCAGGCAGTGTTGGCCACAGTAGGGAGATGGGAATTGGATACGTCCTGAAGACCAGTCTATGTTGGGGCTGTGTCCGGAGCCAAGGCAGCCCCAGGATGATGGAGAACAGGGGTGACACTATGATGTCGAGAATAAGAAGCTCCTGGTGACCTTCGGTGGTGGATACGGGAATTGGCTGGGTCTCCGGTGTCACCTGGCCCGATTTGATGGCCGTCCCGTCGGCCAAGTGGATGGTCATCTTATGCGCTTAGGGACGCAGGGGCACCTGGTGTAGCGTAGCAAAAGCCTGGTCCACAAAGCATCTACACGCCCCCGAATCAATGATTGCTGGCACTTGGACGCTCCCTCCGGGCAACTGTAAAGAGATAAGGAGAGTCAGGTGAGACGTATTGTGACTGGTAGATGTAGTCTCTGGTTTGGCCTGATGGCGCCACTTACCGGCTTTGGCAGGGCAGGTCCTCACCATGTGTCTGGGTTCACCGCAATACAGGCACAGGCTGAGCGCCCGGCGTCTCTGTCTCACCTCTGGAGTCGGGGATGGGCGCAGGAGGCCGATCTGCAAGGGCTCGGGCATTTCTGTTGGCGCGGATGGCGCTGGTGTGGGATCCACATGGCTGGGGACTCGGGGTATTATCCAGGTTAGGCAGGGTCCCACAGGGATGCCTGCGGCTCGTTCAGCTCGGCGTTCCCAGAGCCTCCGGTCAGTTTGAATGGCCAGGTTAATCAAGGCTTCCAGGGTGCCGGGCACCCCGACACGGGTGAGCTCATCCTTTAAGGACTTGGCGAGTCCTAGGCGGAACTGGTAGCAGAGTGCTGCGTTGTTCCACGCGGTGTTAGCCCTCCAACGCCGGAACTCTGCCACGTAGTCCTCCGCAGTGCGCCGGCCCTGCTGCAGGGTATGTAAGGTGGCCTCAGCGGTGGCTGCAAGATGGGGATCCTGGTACAACCAGGCCATGGCATCAAAGAAAGCCTGTAGGGTAGCCACTTCAGGTGCACGTTGTTCCCAGAGTCGGTGAGCCCATGCCTGGGGTTCTCCTTGCAGCAGAGAGATCACCAGGCCCACCTTGGTGGCTTCCAGAGAGAATTGCGTGGCTGTAGGCCAAAGTACAACTCGCAGGAGCTGCGGAAGGTCCGGAACTTGCTCCGATCCCCCCGCAAACTTGTCGGGTAGGGGGACCTTAGGCTCCACTGGCAGCGCCACAATGGTGCGGCCGGCTGCAGCTCCGCTTCTGGGTGCAGATGGAGCGGCGAGTTCACGCACTTCTCGTACTTGTTCCTGCAGCTGGGTGTAGCCATCCTGCAAGTTCTTTACGGCTTGTGTGAGCCCGGCCAAGTGGACGCACAGTTCGTCCAGGGGAGAGGGTGTTCCCTGTGCAGACTCGGACATGGCTGTCCGTTATTGTCACGGTCCTGGTGGTGGAGTCTGTCTTATGCAGGGAACAACCGCTCTTACACACCCGATTCGGGGACCCCTGGTAGTATAGACAGGAAGTCCCGGGGTGCGGGATGGCACGAGGGCTGGATGGTCACTGGTGGTGATGTGAAGCTCCAGGTGGTCGTGCAGGCTGGGTCGGCAACTGGTGGGCAGATGAGGCACAAAAGGGTCAGGCAAAGAGTGGTCAAAGTCCAGGCAGGGGTCGTTAACAGACGGGCGGCAAGGTACAGAGGGGTCAGGCAAACGGATGGTCGTGGATAGGGGTCGGTGCAGGCAGAAAGTCAGATCAAGCCGGGTCGGGTCACGGAAGCAGGAACAACACGGGAACAGGTCTCAGGGAACAGAGCTGAGGCTCACAGGTACTCAGATGCTGTAGAACGGACAGCACTTGCTGACAGGCTCAGGAAGCTCAAATAGTCCAGTTTGGCGCCGTTTCCGGCGCGCGCGCAAACAGCAAAAAGGTGCACAAAGGCAGTCTTTCCCTAACAACTACCCTCTGAACTATGATCCACTCTGGCTATTTCTAAATCTGGACACCCCCCCCCCCCCCGTTGCCCATTGAGAAGTTGGCCCAGTTCTCCAGGAACCTGAAACCCTCCTTTCTACACCAGCTCCTCAGCCACTTGTTGACTTCCCTAATCTCCCGCTGCCTCTCTGATGTGGCTCCAGGTACCGTAGTGTTTCTGAGAATACTACCTTGGCAGTCCTAATCCACAATTTAGCTCCTAGGTCCCTTAAATTTTTTTCTTGCATCATGACAGCCGGGTAAACTGTCCACCAGATCTGTGATGTGCCGACCCTGAGTGCCCAGTAAACATACAGTTCGGCGCTTCAGGTCTTTGTGACAGATTGCCCTTTCTGTGTTTCTAAGAATTGAGTCCCCTACCACCAGAATCTGTCTTTCCTCCCCCCTGGCTTCATCCCCGCCCTCACTGGAGGAGTTACACCCCTGACAGCTAGGGGTTCACTCTGCTCCAGCGGTGCTGGTCCCTGACTGGTTTCCACAATATCACACAACGAGGTGTGCTTATTGGGATGTTCCAGCCCAGGATCTGCCTCCCTGACTCTTTCCCTTCTACCCTTCCTAACTGTCACCCAACTACTCACATGATCAAGGAACGCATACATGCCACAAGATGAACACCAAATCGCGTCTCCACACCCGCCGGGCATCGTACCCACTAATTTACTGGGGACTGGGAATTATACTGTGTCCGATTAACTAACAGCTAGCTTCCTGACTAATACTCACAGTACATGTGTACTCACAGCACCCGGGTACTCACAGTACAAGTGTCCTCACAGCATCCTTGCAACACACAGCACACGTGTCCTCACAGCCCCCGTGCACTGGCAGTACATGTGTCCTCACAGCAGGCACTCGCAGTACACGTATTCTCACAGCCCCCAGGCACTCACAGTACACGTGTCCTAACAGCCCCCTGGCACTTGCAGTCAACGTGTCCTCACAGCCCCCTGGCACTTGCAGTCAACGTGTCCTCACAGCCCCCGGGCACTCGCAGTACACGTGTCCTCACTGCCCCCGGACACTCACAGTATATGTGTCCTCACCGCCCCCAGGCACTCACAGTACACGTGTCCTCACAGCCCCCAGGCACTCAGAGTACACGTCCTCACCACCCCGGGCATTCACAGTACACGTGTCCTCACCGCCCCGGGCATTCACAGTACACGTGTCCTCACCACCCCAGGCACTCACAGTACACGTGTCCTCACCGCCCCGGGCACTCACAGTACACGTGTCCTCACCGCCCCGGGCACTCACAGTACATGTGTCATCACGGTATACGCGTCCTACAGGGTACTCACAACACACAGGTGCTCACAACACACAGGTGCTCACAACACACAGGTGCTCACAACACACAGGTGCTCACAATACACAGTTGCTCACAATACTCAAGTACTCACAACACTCAGGTATTCACAATACTCAGGTACTCCCAATACACTCAGGTACTCACAAAACTTGGCCTGTACTGTAGTACAGTACTACGACTCAAACTGTAGTTTGCTCGGCCACGTGTCTTGTGGGACTACATGTCCCAAGATCATCCTTGCTGTCAATGGATTGGTCCCTGTGTGGGACCTCGGGGGGCGTCTCCTGTGCGGGACCTCAGTTGCGTCCCCTGTGCGGGACCCTGGTTGCGTCCCCTGTGCGGGACCCTGGTTGCGTCCCCTGTGCGGGACCCTGGTTGCGTCCCCTGTCCCGGTTGCGTTCCATGTGCGGGACCCCGGTCGCATCCCCTGTGCGGGACCCCGGTCGCGTCCCTTGTGCTGGACTTATGTTGTGTTCCCTGTGCAGGACTTCTGTGGCGTCACCTGGGCGGAGTCTCAGCTAGAGCTCCCTGTGAGGGGCCTCGTGGCGGGCTCTATGTGGGACCTCAATAGGTGTTCCCTGTGCGGGACTTTGATAGGTGTCTGCTGTGGCTGAGGCCCCCTGTGAGGGGCCTCAGCCTGTGCCCCGTGTGTTGGGCCTCGGTAGTGCCCCCTGTGTGTCCCCTGTGCAGGAGCATCAGCCCTGTCCCCTGTGCGGGACCTAGACCAGTGTGGGGGCCCCGTGGGGGCCCTCAAACAATCTGGCCACAGTCGTGGCCCACCTTACGGTTTGGTGCCCACGCTCCCTGTCAGGTCACATAATGAGGATGTTTTCTCCACGACTGAAGTGGTGGACAGGGCCATCTGGCACAGCAAAAGTGTTCCCTTCTCCCTCCTATCTGGCAATATTTGCCCAGGAAGAATGGGAGGGTTTACAGCGCCCCTTTGTGATCCAAATTGATCGTGGTGGGGTACTCATTGAGGGGCCCGTCCTTTAGGAAGTGGACTGTTTTTTTCACCAGGTTTTACAGATCCGGCGGACATGTCTGGAGCTGAATTCCCCTGCCTGTGCTGATTGGCGGATCTGTGATCTAGGTACCCGCAGTTGGTCTGCTATGCCTCTTGACCTCAGTCCCTCTGGTTACTGAGCTCTGTTTCCACAGTGGTGCTTTGACCTGTATGTGACCTGGGTGTTGATCTGTGGACTGTCCATTGTCGCTTCGGGGCAACCATGGATGACATTGTTACGTGTCTCACGAAGGGGGAAGATACATCCCTTCCTCAGACTGAAATAGAAAAGGAGCTTCCTTGCAGACGCAGTCCTCCTTTTGAGGCACACAGTTCTTTCATGCTTCAGGGTCCACTGTCAGGGTTTCAAAACCTTTCAAACCCTCCTTGGGAGGTTCCAGACAGACCTGGTCTGGCAAGCCGAGAGCAGGTTTTTTTATGACCCGCGGACAAGGCCTCTTCAGCTCAAGGGTGCGCCCTAATTCGTATCTTGAACGAAAGGATCATCTTGATCTTGTTCTGTTACGAGATAGTGTTATGGCCTTGTTCCCCAAAATGGGGTTTTTGTTTTTCCCTCCCATCAGGCGTCTGTTACCAGACCGTTTGCAGTTCTCCTCGTGAGGTTGTACTAGCCCTGTTTCTTTGGGGTGTGCTTGTCCCAGTTCCTGTCGGAATGTTTTTTTTTTCTTCAGTCCTGTTCACGGTCAAAAGATGGAGGGCATGGTGCGGTGGATCTGGATATCAAGGCTCTGATCTGCTTTTGTGGGCAGGATAGCTCAGAATGGAGTCCATCCGCACGGTGAGGGCGCCCCTTACTCTTGGGAACTTTTCTGGATTTATTCGATATCTCAAATGTCTGCTTTCGCATTCCACTATGTGCCCGACCTCAGCACTCCCTCCATTTTTTGTTGTGGGAGGAGAGCATTACCTGCTTATGGTGTTACCTTTAGGTCTCGCCATCATTCCCCTGGTTATGTCAGCGGGGGTTGCGGTCCTGGGCTACCTGGTCAATCTTTTTCTGCGAGCAGAGTCCTTGACTGCCCCCTGGGGCGATGTAGCTCATATACTGACCTTGACAGAATCCAGTTGGCTTCTATACTACTGTGAGTCCGCTCTGGCTCTTTCCGGAACACTGGGTTATCTGGGTCTGACTCTGACCCTAGTTCTGGCCAGAGTGTTTTCGATATCTGGACAAAGCTCCATGAGTTGCTTGTCGCATTTCGTCTACTGTGTCAGGCAGGTGGAGCTCTTTGCGGACCTGCATAGGTTTTCGATGGGCACTTTGTGAGTACTGGCTCAACAGAAAGGGACAAAGAGCTTGGGCTTGGTCATGGGGTCTTCTGGTGGGCTTTTCACATGTTCTGATGGCCTGTGGGGCCGGTATCATTTGGTCTAGGCTTCTCCTAGATCATGGCCGCAGGGATTCCGGTTGCTCTGTTGTTTCTGGATGATACTGTCGGTCTGGGTAAGCTGACCTGGTATGCCTGGTCGTTTATGTTCCTTGGGGACTACCTTTCGAGGAGGATCTGCGGTCCCTAGGGCCGTTCGTCTGTCTTGCTTACAGTTAGTGGTTTTGATTTGACGACCTGGCTGTGATAGCCAGGTGCTGTTCTGACACTGCTGAAGACTGAGGAGTCTCCCTCTAGGGAAAGCTACCTCCCAGATGTGACACTTTCGTCCTTCTCGGGGGTTCCAATTCTGTCCTTCCTCCACGGGGGATTGCGCAGACATGGGCTTGAGTACCTTCACGTACTAGGTGTCAGCCTTAGCAGTTTTCTTCAGCGTTCCCTGTTCTTGCATTTTCTGTTGCATACCTTTGTTCAAGGGCTCAAAGTCTGTCTCCACTGGTGAGATCAGTCTCTTCTACCGCCGTGGGGTCTGGACTTGATGTTTTCCTTTTGAATAAGGACATTGTGTTCCTCTCTCTGTCCCTTGTCAACATATCCTATGCAATTTAGGGGGATCAGGTGTATTTTACAGCCCCTGAGTCTTGTCAGAGATTAGACTCATGGTTTTTGATGCGGTTGGACAGAGTATGGGGCTGTCTGCTTCGCTTGTGACCATTTCTGGATGGCTCAGACGCATGATGACTCTGTCCTATTCTGTCGGAGGTCGGAGGTCGGGTTCCTCTTTTTTCCCTGTTACGGTGCAATTTGGCTGATGGCCTCCTTGTAGTAGCTGTACACTTTCACAACATTCTACGAAGTGGATGTGCTGGCATCTGCGGATGCTGCTTTTGGCCGCAGGTTTTGCAGACTGCGGTTTGGAGGGTCTATCCCCTCTTGAGGGCGTATTGTTAGGTGGGCTCCTGTTGCTCTGTGTTGCGCTTCTGTTACCTAGTTGGCTTTTGTGTTAGCTTGGGTTTTTTTCTTCGGTATCCCACCCCTCATGTTTGACACTGCTTTTGGGACGTCCCATTGGTCAAGAAATATGGAACGCTGTGTCTGTCCATTAACGAAAGAGAAAATAGAATTTTTTTGACTTGCCGTAAAATTATTTTCTCTGAGTTCATTGACAGACACAGCACCCACCCCTCTTAGGAGTTCTTGATGCTTCTGATACTGCTTGTTACTAAACTGAAGGCCTATAGCAGAGAGCGGGGTGTATATCACCTAGGTCTGCCTAGTCCTACTCCTGTAGAGGACGATAAAACCCACTGGGCAAGAAATATGGCACGCTGTGTCTGTCAATGAACTCAGAGAAAATTATTTTACGGTAAGTCAAAAATCCTATTTTAATTAACATTAATGCACACAGAAACAATACAAACCCATTTTTTGGTAAAATATAAAAGATGCTGTTATGCTGAGTAAATAGATAGCAAACATGTGCTTTGAACCAGGTTTTTTGCAGAAAACCAAAAACAAATCTCATAGTGACTGAGTGAGTATGAGCAGCATGTAATGTAGCATTTATTGATACAGGCGGTCCACTAGATACAAACATCCGACTTACAAACGACTCCTACTTACAAATGGAGGGAGACAACAGGAAGTGAGAGGAAATCTACCCCTAGGAAGGGAAATTCACTCCTGTAAGATAAAATAATCACACACTGTGCAATATGACAAAGGAGTGGGACTTTGAATGAAGAATGTGGTGGTGCTGACGTAACACTGATGGACATAGTTTGATTCTGGTAAAAGATAATTTAATGATACAATCAATTGTGCAATTACAAAAACCTATTCGCAACAGCGATCCAAGAGAGTAGAACAATTGACAAAATATCTTACAATGTATGATGAGTCCCCATCCATCAATTTAATGTATATACACATACAATTGGTATAAGCTGCATGACCTATAGCTTGTAATTCCATGGGGTTTGACCCCTAAGTAATAATAAAAAATAAAAATTAAAAATAATATAAACAGCAGAAAACCGGTAGCACATGGGGTACCCAGACATGGTAGATGGTGGCTCTACGCGTTTCATGGCTTCAAATCGGCCACACGTCAGGAGCAGACGTGTACATGGGCTGAAAAAAATAATAAAGGTAATACTATTAGCCTGTGTAAGATGGTAGAACTGGCAGCTCTGTAGAGCAGCCCCCCACAGTGCTAGTAGATTATACTCACGCAGAGGAGGTGGCAGACGACCCGGAGACATCTCTGCCGGGAGCTGTGGCAGCAGGTCGGGCAGGGGCACCCAACACAGGCGCCCAACCGGGGCGAGAACGGGCACCGGACCAAAACCAAAACCAAAAGTGGGGCCAAATGGTGGTGAATGCTGTGAATGAAATAGATGTAAATAGTGAGACAATGCAGAGTATGATGTGAGTGAGAGGAAAGGAAGTGAGGTAGGAAGGGGTTAGAACAAGGTGAAATAGGGGTGTAAGAATGTTCCACATTGTGATGGCGATGCGATGTGCGTAGGATGTGGCAATGGTGAAGAAGTTACCTGGTCATGTGTGGGTTGTGTGTTCGTGGTCCCGGTGACCGTTCCGCCCAAGGAGGGCGCCCATATATAGGCACCGCCACCACAACGTGCCGCCAACATCACACACGTGTATACTGCACAGGTACCAGAACCAATATTCCTGGCCAGGGAGCTCCATTGCTTCTTTGTTTGTAGGTGACCTTCTCCCCTCTTTCCCCTCCCCCCTCTCTTAATTTGCTTTGTTGTTCACTCGGAAGTCACTACCAATTTATTTCCACCTATAATGTACTGCTGTAATGAAGGTATGGAAACAGGTGGTAGGTCCAAGTATTGCCCCTGCACTAGCAGATGCAGTGTATGGGCAATGCCCCATTTATAAGCTTCTATGGTTTACTCCCCACTGTTCAATCGGGTTCTGCATAAGTTGGTGATGGAACCTCAGTTTGTCCCCTTTGTCCTGTGTTTGGGGGACTTCAATCTATTACTGGATCCCCACAGGGACAGACATGGTGACCCCCTGGCGACGCAACCTGCTGCCCAATCATCCCTCAGTCAACTGGTGACTGAATTTGGGTGGTATCAACTGTGGCAACACTTTAACCCACATACCAGAGCTTTTTCGTGGTCGATCCCTGCCAGGGGGAGCCTCTTGAGAATTGACCTGGCCTTTGGCAATGACAAAATCCTCCCGAGAGTCTCCTCTATAGCTTATATGACCAGAGGGATATCTGACCATTGGTACTTACCTTGGATATTGGCTATACCGGACTCCGGAGAGCTTGGAAGGTGCAACCTTTCTGGCTATCATTCATCGGGGAGAACGATAGGATCCGAGATCAATTACAGGTTTTCTTAGAAGCTCATGGACCAAATAGAAATGCAATGTTCTGGGATGCTTTTAAAGCATTCCTCAGGGAATCATTAAAATCCACTATCGCTTACATAAAAAGGACTTCCCGATTAGAAGAGGACCTAGCTAAAAAAAATATCAGGCAGCTGAGTCACAGTATTTAGCTTCACCCTCTAGAACGAACCGCATGCACTAGGAACAGACATCCCAGATGTATTCGGCTCATTTAGCAGCTAACACAAATCGGAAAGCATTTTATACCCAACAAAAATACTTTGAATACAGTAACCAATGCAGCCACTTGCTGGCACATATGACCAGGCAACAAAGCTCTAGCGCAATTATCACAAAACTCATACGCCCGGACGGCGTTGAGATCAATAAAGCTGACGACATTCTCATGTGTTTTCACGACTTCTTCACCAACACCTCTACCCTCACACATAGTAAAGACGAAATAACTGCATACCTGGGAGACCTGCACTTCCCAACCTTAACACTGGAACAGGCATCAATGCTAGACTCTGACATCACTGAGGATGAAATTAAAGAAGCGGTGGCCTCTATGGCAGCTGGAAAGGCATCTGGTCCGGAAGGCCTTCCCCTAGAGGTTTACTGCAGATACCTGGATACTTTTGCACCGATATTAAAACAGGTATGTTCCAAGGCGTTCCAAGAGGGTAAGCTGTCACCATCAATGTACTCAGCCACTGTTATTCCCAAACCCGATAAAAACCCTACATATCGGCCGATATCTTTGCTTGATAATTGATTATAAAGTACTAGCTAAAATATTGACCAAACGTCTTAATTCAGTCATCCTTAGCATAATATACCCTGACCAGACTGGCTTTAAGCCTGGCAAGTCCACCTCCATTAACATTCGCAGAACGCAATTGATAGTTCAGCTTCGGGAATTTCTGCCAGACTCTAGTGTATTGGCATCATTGGACATCAAATGGATCAAATCATTTAATTTTATAGAATGGGACTTCCTTCAGGCTGCTCTGCGAGCCTTCGGCTTTGGGGACAAGTTTAGGAAATTGGTTGATGTGCTGTATGCTTCGCCAGTGTCTCAGTTGCTAGTGAATGGGGCCCTGTCTCCGCCTGTGCAACTTCATAGGGGCACGAGACAGGGTTGTCCATTGTCACCATTGCTATTTGCAATTGCTATTGAGACGCTTGTGCTGCGTATCAGACAGCCCCCCTTATCACTGGTATATCTCTGGGCAATAGGGAAGACCGGATTAGGTTGTACGCAGATAACCTCATCTTATACCTACGAGATGCCACAAAATCCCTGCCGGCTGTGATGCAGATCAAACCTATGGAGCCTACTCAGGCCTCAAAATTGGCAAAAATCTGCTTTGATGCCTCTATGCCCCCAGATGCATCAAATTACAGCAGACAATCCTTTGAAAGTGGTCACTGCCTTTAAATATTTGGGAATAACTATCACACTGTCGAGTGCAGATGTGCTTCAGGCTAATATAGATCCCTTGCTCAGCGAAATTAGGACTAAACTTTTTGGTCTAAACTTCCACTATCAGTGGCAGGTCGGATCAACTTGATTAAGATGATCCTTCTTCCCAAATGTTTATATTTAACTTCCCATATGCCCACAATACTACCTAAATCTCTCTTTAAAGCAATAGATGCAATGCTTACCACCTTTATCTGGGCTAATAACAGACGGAAGCTTAAATTCTCAATGTTGCAATGTCCTAAAGATGAGTCCGGGATGGCACTTCCCAATTTTGTATTTCTACTACCTAGCGGGGCAGTTGCACCACCTTGTGGACTGGTTGATGCTGACCTCTCCTGGGGTGGTGGAATCGCACCTGGCAGCTGTCCTCCGACTAAAACATTTACTGGTGGCCTTGGAGTCACCCCTAGACCTACTGCCCAAGATTAGACTACCAATACTTGCCCTGGCCCGATCGGTTTGGAAAGAGACTAGACACACAACTAAGTTTGACCAGATGAACAAAGCTTTGCCACTTTGGCACAACCCCATGTCCCCACATTTGCTGAACCTCGCTGGAGGCGGTTATTAGGAGCAGGGGGGGGGGGGTCTATTGTCTAGGTGATATCTATAAAGATGGAATACTGGATTCATTTATGGAATTGCAAAGAAAATATGACCTTCCTCGAGAGGCGTTTTACCGGTACCTCCAGCTCCGCCATGCACTGCAGGCCCAATTTGGGACAGGCGTACTCCAACTCTCAGAATACCCCTTAATAGGAATATTACAGTCCCAGGGCCCAAAGGGATTACTATCTGATTTATATTCGCATCTTCTATACAAAACCGTCATTACTACTTCCCTGGCTGTGCAGTCAAAATGGCAAACCTTAATACCGGATCACTCGAGGGAGGATTAGGAGGAAGCATGCTCCTCACATCTCTCCATCTCACCAGCGGTAAATAATAAGCTGATTCAACTATATATATACTACACCACTTCTATCTATCACTGGTGAGACTATATGCCATGCATCACATCTCTACACCTGGTTGCACCAGATGTACCCACCAAAGAGCTGACTTTAACCAAATGATGTTGCTGTGTCCGGTAATAGCTGTCTACTGGGAAAAGGTAGTTGAGGTACTGTCCCAAGTTATCTCATTTTCGGTCCTATGTACTCCACAAGTATGCTTACTAGGTATTCTGGATGAGGAAGTTCACTAGAATTCTTATTAAAGGAAACGTTTTTTTTTTTGTTTGTTTTTTCCCCCCGGATCAGTATCGCCTTAGGTCTATTCTATGTTGACCTCTTACCTCCACTTCTGATTTCACTTTCAGCGTGTCATTGTGGGATGACTTCACATCATTTCCGGGCTCCCCTGTGCATATTTAATTCTTCCCCCCTTTTTTTTTTTTTTTCTCCCGTTCTTTACATCTCACTCATTTGAGCTCCTATGATTTCTTCCCTTTGATCTTCCCTAACCCTTCCTGCTTACTGATTTCCTTCGTTCTTCCCTGCCCTCCCTCTTCCCTCCCCCTCTCCCCCCTATCTCCTAGGTTCCGACAGCTGTTTCTCCCGAGCTCATTATTTTTATATATGTCTTGGAGGTTTTAAAACTTGTCCATCTTTTCCATTTCTCCTCCTCATCCTCTATAGACTCTTCCTCTCTAATTCTCAGGGACTCCATATTTCTGATCTCTTCTACCCTTAGGCACCATTCCCTCATTGTTGGTATTTGGGATTTTTGCCAGTATCTGGAGATCAAGCTTTTTGCTGCATTCAGTAGGTGTGGTATGATTGTCCTAGTGTACTGTCTTATGGAGCTGTCTGTCCTATGAAACAGGCAGGTCCATGGCTCCCTAGGTATGTCAGATCCCATTATTTCCTTACACATATCCACCACCTCTTTCCAGTATTCCTGGATCCGACTACACTCCCACCACACGTGCTTCATTGTCCCTTCTGCCCCACATCCCCTCCAGCACCTTTTTTCCCGTCCTGGCTGTATTTTTGACATTCTTTCCGGTGTGATGTACCAACGTGTGAGGCATTTATAATTGGTCTCCCACGTATTGCTGTCTATGGCGGATTTAAATACCAGCTTTGTTATCTTTTTCCATTCGTGCTCCCCCAACTGCTGTCCCAACTCCTTTTCCCATTTCTCGAAGCATGGCGGGCGTTCCTCTCCTCCCATCTCTACCATCATATTATACAATTTGGATACCTCCCCTTTTCTTCTTCCCGTGTTCATACAAATTTTTTCCAATTGTGTTATTTCTCTTTCTGTTCTCAGTGGTTGTGGTAGAGAATTTACGAATTGTCTTAGTTGTTGGTACCGCCATGCGTCGATTTCAAGGAAGTCTCCTCTACGTCTTAGTTCTTCTAGTGGTGCTATTTCCCTTCCCTTTAATATATCCTTTAATTTTATTGTGTCTGTTTTAATCCATTTCCCGAACCATTCTTTTTTTCCCGGTGCAAAATAATTTGTTCCGCTTAGTGGTGTATATGGGGAATTGAATTCCCATTTATG
>BLSH010186544.1:637109-657637 GCA_018402905.1 Glandirana rugosa
AGAGAAGGATTTCCCCTTTTATCTGTTGCTTCTTTACTGGAATCGTTTACACATACCCGGTTTATCTTTGGTCCGTCTTATGGACTATCCCCAGGACCTGTCTGACTCCCTTAAATTTTTTCCTTTTTTCAATATGATCGTCCTCTAAAATTGGATGGGGATCTAGGTCTCACCCTATCATGCAGGGTACGTGCTTCTTAAGCCTTCTATGTCGACTTTTTTGACTTCCTTTTTAACAAATTAACAGTTGATTATCTGCACACCTCTCGTACAGTGGGTTTTCTTTTTCTAATATGTAAGGTGAGGGGGCACGTACCCTGCATGAGTTCTTATCTAATGTATTGTTCCAATGTTCTGTGTTCTATTATTATGTAATCTATTCTTGAGTACGTCCCATGCACGGGGGAGTGGAATGTATAATCTTTTTCTTTTGGGTGACATGCTCTCCACACGTCTATTAGTTGACAATTAAACAATTTTTCCTTCAGTTTTTTCAGCTGTATCTTCCGAATTCTTCGTGCATGGGACGTACTATCCCACTCTGGATCTAGGGGTAGGTTAAAATCTCCTGCTAGTATAACTTTTTTCCTTTTTTAAATTCCCTCAGTCTGTCCAGGACCCCTATCAGGTATTCTGCCTGGTTTCTATTTGGCCCATACACATTTGCTAAGGTCATTTCTTCGTTGTCTATTTTCCCCTTTAGGAAGAGATATCTTCCTTCTGGGTCCACTTCTCTCTCCTCCAGGGTGAATCTGACCCCCCTAGAGAATCCAATAGCCACCCCTTTAGCCCTGCTCCATGGTGAGTCTCCCTGGTACCAATCTGGGTAGTCCCGTGAGTGTATCCTGGTCTTGGTTTTTTGGGATATATGTGTCTCTTGGAGAAAAGCAATTCCTATCTCATACCTTTTTAACTCCTGGAGTATTTTGTGCCTTTTCGTTGGTGTATTCATTCCCCTTGTGTTGTATGTCATGATTTTAATTTCAGTCATGTATTCTCTCTTTCTCCTTCCTCCTCCCCTTCATACCTCCCTTCTTGCTCTTTTGTCTGAACCTTTTGCCTACCCTCCCCTACCCCCCTCCCCTTCGGGGTGTCAGGGCTCTTCTCGTCCCCTTTCTGGCGGGCGGTACTCTCTCCCCTCGGAAGACCTCCCCCATTTTACCCCCTGGGGTTGAGCTCTCCTTACTGCCTGAGCCGCTATGTCTCCTCTCGCTAATGCGTCTTGTATCCTGGTCGTCCCAAGTTCTTACTTCCCTTTTCCCGCACCCCTTCCGCGCTCCTCCTCTCCCTTATTTTTTTTTCTGTGAACTCTTTTTTTTCCACCTTCTGCCACTGCTGACTCCCCCCCCCACTACCCTCTCCCCTCCCCCCCAGTCCACCAGTTCGGGCATCTGTATTTCTAATTTCCTGCAGAAGTCTTCCGTTTCATCTGGGAATCTTAATCTGGCCGATCTTCCATCTTTCTTTCCTATCAGGCAGGCTGGGAACCCCCATGAGTAGGTAATACCCTGCCTTCTCATCTGTTCTGTTAGGGGCTTTAGTTGTCTTCTTCTCGCTCTCGTCTCTGTTGCTAAGTCCGCGAACACTTTGACTTCCGTATCCCCGTACTTTATTGGGCTCATTCTTATTCTTTGCCATATTTGTTCCTTATCTTTATACTTATGAAATCTGACTATTACATCACGGAGTATATCCTTTCCCAGTGCCGGGGGTTTCCTAATTCTATGTACTCTTTCTATTTCTATTTTTTCTCCTTCTGCCTTTCCCAGGACTGGCCCGAATATTTTGTCCATGGCTTCCTGTAGGTCCTTTTCTTGGTGGAATTCTGTTGTTCTCTCCGGTATGTCTCGGATCCTCAGGTTCTTTCTCCTGCTTCGGTTTTCCTGGTCTTCTATTTTGTATCTTATGTTCCGCTGTTCAATCTGAAGGGAATTCATCTGCTCCTTTAGTGTCCTTATTTCTTCTTCTTGTCTCTCCATTCTGTCCTCTGTCTCCTCCACTCTTTTGAGGATCTGTCCTAAGTCTGTGCGTAATCCCCCAATTTCTCCCCTTGAGCGAGGCCTCGAGTTTCTGGAACATATCGGCAATCTCCGACTTTGTTGGCATCATTGTGCTTATTAGTTGCTCTTCCTCTGGTTCCAGCCCGTTACTTGGTGGCCCAAGGCCCCTTACGCTTTCTGTTCCCATCGACTGTCTTTTTTGGGGTCCTTTGTTTGCTGCCTCCTTTTGTTTGCTTTTTGCTCCAAGTTGCTTTTCTGGGCTTTCTAATCTGCTTTCCTGCACCATGTATTTTTTAATGGTGCTGGGGCTGGCGCTCATCCTGGATGGATTTGCTCCTGCGCCTCTTGCCGTTTTTCCCCTCATCTTCTCTTTTTAGGGGGGACGCCTTTGGGGGTGCACCTTCCAATTCCTTTTCTATGTAAGGGCAGTCCTCGGCCCCCTGAATTTCCTGGGGGTATCTGGGCTCCTCTTTTCTTCCGGCTCGCTCCGCCTCCTACTCCTCTCTTGTCACTGCGAGCGCCACCAACCCAATACCTCACCCAGTACTTAAGAGTGCACTACTTAGCTCGTAAGAATCTAGGCTCAATTTGACTGTGTCCGTATTTGGTGGTTTATAGATTAAGACCGCCGCTACCCTCCTGGGTCAATAGGCCCCTCAGGGTCTCTTTAGGTCCCACTCTCACAGCACCCACTCCCGCTATGTGCCGTTTGTGTACTCCTTGAGTATGTGTTTATCTTTAATGCTTGCGGGGCCTTCTCTCTAACAATATGTCTGTAAATCCTTCTCCCTCGGCTCCCCACTCTCTTCTCCTGCTCCTTCTCTTTTTTTGGGGTGCAATGATGTGGGGGACGGGTTTAAGGTTGAGGGGATCAGGAGTGTTTGAGTTACTAACCGTCTCCCCTTTTCCTTTCCTCTCCTCTCAGCCCCGCCTCCTACCCCACCACCAGTGAAGCAAGCTAGCGGAGGGGAGAGAAAAAAAAAATGAGAAGGAGAAAAAAAAAAGGACTTCCTTACTCCAGCCTTGAACAGCCTTCCGTTCCACAGTTTAGGTCAGAGGATTTATATGTGAGACTGATGAGAGATAGACAGAAAAAGTCCCTTATCAAGTTTTTCCTCCCCTCTCACTTCTTACTCCCCTCTGTGCCATTCCCTGTAGTACACATTGTAGACAGACTTTTTAAAACACTTTAGGTTGTTGCACAATATCGTACTCTCCTCTTAATCCCTTAGTCTCTTAATACATCTCCAAATAAACACGTCAGAATGAAAGGTATAAAGATACTTATCACCATCCGTCTTCCTATGTCTTCCTATGTCAGCATCTCTTATCTGGCGGACTCCGTCTGACGCTCCTCTCCTGAGCGGCGGCTCCAATCTCCCTCT
Source organism: Glandirana rugosa (assembly GCA_018402905.1). Taxonomy (NCBI): domain Eukaryota; kingdom Metazoa; phylum Chordata; class Amphibia; order Anura; family Ranidae; genus Glandirana; species Glandirana rugosa. The sequence goes on from BLSH010186544.1 coordinate 640,495, forward strand.
ATAGCGACTACCGAGGGGTGAACGGAGAGGTGGTGGGGGAAGGAAGGAGAGGCAGTGGAAAGCGGGAGAGCAGGCGAATCAGCAGCACAGTCAGAGGGACAGAAGCCGGGGGGCGCGGGGGGGCACGAGCCGCGGCACGCCGTATTAGTTTTTCTTAGTAGCGGGTGGTTCCCTCGCTACATCTCCTGCTTCCTTCTCCGCTCATGCCGCTCGCGCCGCGGGACGGACCTCCCTCTCATCGACGCATCAGCCGGCGGCTCACGCTACATCCTAGCTCCTCCCCCACTCTCGGGTTCTAGGAAACGTTTTTTTATGGCACATAAAGCCATTGCTCTTAGGTAGATCCATCCTGCTCCCCCATCTATTCACCAGTGGCTCCAGATGGTGAACCAGGTCCTGCCATTTGAAAAGATTATATTTAAAAATAGAGGTTACCCTTCTAAATACAACAGGGTATGGGACCCGTGGTGCTCCTCCACTCTCACCATCACGAATACTTGATAGATTAAACTAAGTATGACTGTAGTAATGATGAAATGTCTTTTGCTGTGGTTTCACGCTGTCTGCTGTATGATTTTTGCACCTATACCAGTAGATATATGCCTAATCTCATACCCTCTACAGATGCACAACCCGTACCATTGGTTATACTGAAGCTTTCTTGTCTGACAAAATGTACCGATGTACTGTACTATATTTGTACCTTGTTCATGTTGTATTTTTTTTTTTAAGATATTTTTATTGGTTAGAAAGACAAACAAACACAGAAACCAACAACCGTATATCAGGCAACATACCCGATCAGCAAGTATAAAGTATTGGCGGCTTATACATGGTTAATAAAAAAAACTTTTCCCAGTTACATTTTTACAACAAATGGTATTTGGGTATATCATTAAGTAGGCATATTTGAGTCCATTAGGTATACGACATAGCATATTGTTATTTATAACAAGTCAGATGGGCCAGTGTTAGTCTAGAGTAGAATAAGTGGCGTTACTCCCTATGGTAAGACGGGACATAGTGTAAGGGGGCTAGCCAGCCACCCGCCCCAAATCTTGTGAAATCCCTTACTCCGTTTTTGGAGATCAAAGGTGATCTTGTATAGGAGTAGTGCTTCGTTCACCAATTTCAACCACAAGTTTTTATTCAATGTCTGTGAACTCTTCCACGTCAACAAGAGAGATTTCTTCACGTAAAAGAATAGGATACGAAGGAGCCTCTTTGTCGAGGCAGGCAGTGACAGGTCCCCAAAGATTCCCAAAAGGCAATTCTTGGGGTTAATAATATTAGGAAGGCCCAAGGCTGTCGAGAGGAAGGAGCCAATGTCTTTCCAGAAGTGCTGTACAATCGGACATGACCAGAAACAGTGCAGAAAATCTGCCTGTTGGCCACTGCCTCTAAAGCATGTGTCTGTAGACGATAGGCCCATTTTATATAGTCTAGAAGGGGTGAGATGGGACTGGTGGAAGACTTTAATTTGAATCACTTGGTCTCTAGAGGAGATTACCGAGGATTTGAAGGTGTCGGAGAATTCTGACCAATCCTCCTCTGTGAGTTGTATATCTAGATTAGTCCATTTAGTTTGGGCATTCCGGAATCTGGGATTATTGTCAGCAGCTAAGGCCATGTAGTAGGTTGAAATTAGCTTAGTGGAGGCAGGGTCCCTGAGCAATTGTTCTAGGGGGGGCATGTGTATTATATTATCTAGAGTGCCAAATTGCACCCTAATTGCATGTCTTAATTGGTAATAGTAAAATAGATAGGAGTTCGGAAGATCAAACTCCTGTTGGAGTTGTTGGAAGGGTTTAAATCCCCGTGTGTCAAAAAGATGACACAGGTATTTAACTCCCTTTGATGACCATCTCACAGGGTCCGGAATAGATTCCAATTCCCCAAGCGTGCCATTGTACCATAGAGGTGTGTTCGGTGAGGTGTCCCATGATTCCTGGACAAGTTTGTTTTTGACTGTCTGAAAGAGTGATAGGGTCATATGTATTATAGCTGTCCCCGGCCTATCAGGGACACAATTTCTATAGATCACGTTGTGGAGTGTTTCCATAGATGAGACAATAGCCCCCTCCGTGCTAGTACAGGCATTAGTGTCACTAGGGTGTAGCCAATCATGGACAGATACTAAATGAGAAGCTAAGTAGTATAGGTAAAAATTAGGGAAGGCCAGGCCAGCTAAGTGGGACGGAAGTCGGAGTGTCTCAAGTGCTATTCTAGGGGATCTGCCTCGCCAGAGAAAGGTTATGCATGTGGAGTCTATACGTTTAAAAATGGATTTGGGGACCCTACATGGCGCATTGGCTAGGACATAGAGTAGTTTGGGGAGATAAATCATTTTAATAACATTGGCCCTGCCCATGAGATCCAGCGGGAGATCCATCCATTTTTGAGTGTGTTCTTGTAATTGTTTTAGTAGAGGGCATATGTTGTTCTCAATGTATCGCGGGAGCGGTAGTTGTACCATCACCCCTAGATATCTAAATGAGGCGACTACCTGTAATTCCGATCCCGCGTATATCAAGGAAGTGGCCGCCTGGTCCAGAGGAAAGAGGATAGACTTTTCCCAATTCACCCTGAAGCCCGAGTAGTCCCCGAACGTGTTGATAAGGGTTAGTAAATTTTTAAGGGAGTCTTGAGGATCCGCCAAATATACCAAAGTATCGTCAGCATAGAGTGATATGCGTTCTTCTATCGTCCCGACGGGGAGGCCCTTAATTTGGGAGGTGTTGCGGATTTGTATGGCCAGGGGCTCCATAGCCAGAGCAAACAGTAAGGGGGATAAAGGGCAACCCTGTCTGGTTCCCCTGGTGATCGGAAACGCCTCAGTCACTGAGGAATTTACTCTGATATGAGCTGTTGGGGAGCTATATAAGAGCCTGATCCAAGCTATCATACGAGGACCAAACCCATACCTCCCCAAGATCTCGAATAAGTAGGGCCATTCCACACTATCGAATGCTTTTTTAGTGTCGAGTGACACAATTACCCTAGTAGGTGTACAGTCATGGGGGTATTGTAGATTATGAAACAATCTGCATATATTCATTCTAGTGGATCTTCCTGGTATAAACCCGGCCTGATCACATCCTATCAATTTTTCAATTATTATGTTAAGGCGATTAGCGAGCACTTTAGCGAGGATCTTAACGTCCACGTTTATTAGGGATATGGGGCGGTATGAGTCGCAAAGTAATGGATCTTTTCTAGGTTTTAATAATAGAACGATTAATGCTTCCCGCATGGATCGTGGGAGGATACCCTGTTTCAGAGCCTCATTATAAGTATTAAGGAGGAGAGGACTGAGTAGTGAGACGAACTTCTTATACCACTCTGCCGGGAAGCCATCCAAGCCTGGGGATTTATGATTCGGGAGTTGTGAGATTGCCATCTGCACTTCCTCTATTGTGATGGGGGCTTCAAGGTCCCTCATTTCCTTATCTGTTAAGTGCGGCAGTGGATTTTGTGCAAGCTACTCAGTCAGATGCGTATCTGAATATTGCGCCCTTGTAGTATATAAATCTTTGTAGAAGGACAGGAACGCATGCGCAATATCTTGCGGGGCATCACTAATCCCTCCTTGTAAAGTAAGAATTCGGGGAATAGAGACAGGGTTATGATCTGGCCTAACTAAGTACGCTAGGAGCCGTCCGGCCTTATTACCATGTTCAAATATTTTTTGTGTTATATACAACATAAGTTTTTGAGTTAAATCTAGTAATTTGAGCTCATATTCTCTACGTTTAATCTTCCACGAATCATGTCTCTGGGGGTCTGGGTGTGTGACATAATCTACCTCAGCCGCCACCATTGCTTCCTCCAATTCCCTGGTACATTGCACAGCATTCTTACGTAAGGCACCCGTTGTAGACATAAATGCACCCCGTAATACAGCCTTGGAGGCCTCCCACACAGTGGAGAGGTCTGTGGACCCCCTGTTTACCCTCCAATAGTCCACGATGTCTCTCCCACATGATCTCTGTACGATCTCGTCCTCCAGCCATTGTGGTCCCATATGCCACAGGATGGGTCTTTGTAGGCAGGAGGAGAAGATCCACCATCAGAGGTGCATGGTCAGACACCCCTCTGGGCAGATATGACACAGACGAGACCAATGGGAGGGCATCAGGAGTACCAAACCCTAGGTCAATACGTGACATAGTATGAAATGAATCAGAATGACAGGAATACTGATAATCGGTGGGGTGTTTCCACCGCCAGACCTCAGTGAGGCCATAAATTTCAGCCCACTCTACAAAAGAGGGGCAAGACCTACCTCCTCCCCCCAAGCGGTCCACTAAAGGGTCAAGAACAGCATTGAAGTCTCCTATGTATAATATCAGGCTGGGATCTGGCGACCAGGAGGAGAGATAATCTGGATAGAAGATCTGGGGTAAATGGGGGAGGTACATAGACATTGACCAGAGTAAAGGTCTTTCTGGCAATTTGTATAGTGAGTATAATAAATCGACCGTCAGGGTCCGTTGTCACGGATACAATTTCCGCTGATAGTGACTTTGCTAACAGAATGGAGACACCCCTAGAGTATGTAGTGCGGGTGGCATGGTAAGATGAAGCCACCCATGCTTTCTTTAGCGAGCGTACCCACTCTTTGACTAGGTGCGTCTCCTGGAGGGAGATAATGTGTGGTCTGTAACGCTTAAGGAATGAGAAAATTAAGGACCGCTTGTGAGGAGAGCTTGCCCCCCTTACATTCCAAGAAATAATTTTTAGTGGATTAGCCATCTATAACATGTGAAACATTTCTTATACCGTAAATGATAATACAGAAATCAACATCAGACAGAGCAATCCAGAGTACATGGTTTAGGTATACCCATATGCAACAAAAGGAAGTCAAAAGTCTCGCCATTATAAAGCAATGAAAAAAAGATAGTGGTTCAGCAACCAAGAACTCACCCGACCATAATAGGCCTATTGAATCCCTCCCTCCCCCTCCCATCCCACCCTGCTCAACCATCCCCAACCTAGCGAGCCTGGATCCCGAACTGACCAAAAGTTCAACAAAAAACCCAAAAAAAGGAAAAAAAAACAATTATAATGCACTTCCCATGGCTTCACCATGCAGTGGAATGGGGTCAGTGAGGTGTATATTTAGCTCCATTGAAACATAACTGAAATTTCTGAAGAATAAAAGTAATGCATTGACTTGACCAGGTGACCACCCGTGTAATTGTCCGCATCAAGAATACCTGTTGGGAGAAGGTCCAGGACAGTATAAGTGACCCTAGGTGTTGTTTTGTCTACTGTAATGTGGGTAGGCATAGACAAGAGCCGTGTCAGTATCAGTTTGTCCTGCTCACAGTTTGTAGTCCCAGGTATAAGGTCGATGACTGTTTAAGGTCCCCCGCTGGGGACACCGATTAGAGGATAAAGGCACAAACCCTACATGGATGCGGTAGCATGTGCAGTCAGGTTTCCAGCAAAATGGTTACATGTCTCAGAAGATTATCAGATTGGTCATTGTTATTGACCCGTATGCCCCCGTCGGCGCTGTGGACCAACGTGGTCATCGAGCCAAGCCATGGCTTCTTTAGGTGAGTTGTAGAAATGGGCCTTGCCGTCCCAAATGACTCTTAATTTGGCAGGGAAGAGCATAGCGTACTGTAGGCCCTCCTGTCGGAGACGGTTCTTTACTGCAGAGAAGGAGACACGTTGTTGTTGTACATCCGCTGAAAAATCAGGATAGATAGAAATGGTATTGCCGTTATATTTAAATGGACCCTTTTCTCTGGCTAAACGCAGAATGGTCACTTTTTGTCTTGGAAGTTGAGGATACGTGCAATCAGGGAACGTGGGGGGGTCCCTGGATTTGGCGCTCGTGGTGGGGTACGGTGTGCTCTTTCAATGAGGAAGGCGTGAGACAAACTCTCGACCCCCATTACCTCTCGCAGCCAAGAGTGCAGAAACCGCTCAGGACGAAAGCCCTCAGATCTCTCCGGAAATCCCACAAAACGGAGATTATTTCTCCTGGAGCGGTTCTCCAGGTCGTCGATTTTTGCTCGGAGGGCCGCCATTTCTGCAGTGTTTGCCTGAACAGCAGCTGACATTGGTTGTACCGTATCTTCTAAAGTACTGATGCGTTCTTCAGCAGCTCCAGTTCTTTCTCTTAAAGTTTGTACATCTTGCTTCAGTAGTGAGTTGTCAATGCGAATGGTTTCAATTTGTAACGACAGTGAGGTCTTGCAGTCCTGAATCGCCAGCACGATCTCAGCCAGCGTAGGCTCCACCGTAGGTGGCCCAGAAGCCGTACTATCAGTAGGGCTGTGGGGGGAGTCCAACATCAGGTGGGGCTCACTCTGTGTTTTAAATATGGCCGGCCCTGCTGCACACATTTCCTGGGATGACGATGAAGAGGAAGCTGTATGTGGCGTGGGCTGGGGCGCGTGCACAGAGTCCGCCACGTTTCCCGTGTCCCCCTGCCTTCTAAACCTGGCCAGTTGCTTTGCCGCTGAGGCAGGTATAGGAGGACCGTATTTGACCATCATTATGCCTCTGTAGGGGGACACGCTTCCCACCCTCCAGTCAAACGAATGTACAGGATAACGACACAGATGTACAGGGGAAATAGGAAAAATGGGGTCCTAAGATTCTCTCAAGACTATATTAGTTGGGAATGCTGTGTTGCCTCCCCAATTAGACGAAATTTGCAAGAAGGAGGGCCCATAGGGATTTGCCGCAACACAGAATTCCCCCAAATAAACATAAAGTATACAAAAAAGTATCAAAAAGGGTTGGTAATTTATTAGATCAGGGTTAAAACCGTCACATGACGAATAATGTGGTTGCCATATACAAACATAATAGTATACATATAAAAAATGAACCAAATGAAAACACAGGTAACAGTCTGGAAGCAAGCAAACCCTCAATTGGAACAATGGTCCTGGTGGTGAAGGTGCAACTTCCTCTCCTACATGTTTCGAAGTTATTTTGAGTTATGTAACAAACTTCTTCCTCAGGGAGAAAGGTCACTGTATAGCTTTGGTTCTAAAAACATAATACGAAAAACTTTAAATAAACCACAGTATAATACAAGTATTTCATTTGCTGTAACACATAGTGGTTATTTGGCACAAACAGACATATACATTGATGACCATAATTAATGCGATCGGTGGGAATCATCGGTTGCTACTTACCTCTTAGATTTAAAAAGAGCATACATCAGCTAGAGTTGAGCTGGGAGCCAAGGGTGTCCCCAAATTTTTGGCTAGAAAGATATCAATGTTTTGTATGACCAACAACCCCCAATGAGTGATGGAGGAGGGGAGTGTGAAAACAAAGGTAAAGAGTGGCCGACCCTGTTGTATCCCTCCAGCGCTTCCACAGGTGTCCCCCACAAGAATCACTGTGGGGAGCAAATCCGAACCCAAAGGGGAAGATGGACGGACCACCTATAATAAGAAAGTTTGAGTGTGAGATAATGAAAAATTGATTTGAAATAGGGCATATAGGAGGCAGCTGGTATATCAATCCAACCTGAATCTACTTACTGTGTAGTAAGATAGTAGGCTAGTACCAGGCAGTTTTGAAATGGATATAGCTGGAGAGATCTGTAGATTTAAACGTGTACTCTAATGAATATACTTGAACAAAATAAGCTGATATGATATCACTAGTTAGAGTTTTTATAGTGAAAATTTTGAAGGTTTTTGAAAGATGTATGGACAATTGATCGTGTCTTACCTTAGCATTGAGAGATGGACAACACCTCAGCAGCCAACAGTTCAGATGTGGTAACCGTGTTTGTGATAGTGTGTAATGACCACAGTTTAAATAAGGAAGTCCAGCAACAGAAACCTCCCAAATTATGGGCGTTACCTATGAGTAGGAAAGTGATTGGTTGGCTTGTAATGACACTGCACAGATTGTGCAGTGGGTCTGGCGTCCAAATACTTCCGGGTCCGCCAAAACTCCCGCCGATTCCCCGCCATGGCGGCGTCCCACGCGGTCGCACGCCCAGGGAAATAAGCCCCAGGTGCAACCCCGTCCGACGTCACCACGGCGCCGACGCGCCTACATGACCGACCGCGCCCCGGCAGCCGACCAGCCACCACGGGGAGGGCGGGTCCGGTGCCACGGCCGATCAGACAACCCCCCGGACCGTGAACACCGCCCAGGGGGCTGGGCGCGCCGGGGGGAGACAGAAGCAAAGCACCAGGAGCGAGGGTCAGGGGAGGAGCCACAATTGAAACGGGCCCATTCAGAGGTGTAATCGGCCCAAAGGAAAAAAAAAAAAAAAAGGGGGGGTGTTTGAGGTAGCAGTAAAAATTAAGTACTGGCAAAAATATATTGATCGGTTGAACCTGGCGAGACCCACCAGATCGCATATATTTTACAAAGGTCGTACAAGAAAAAACATGTTCTATTACAGTACGTTGTAGTCTCTTGAAACTAAGGTCAAAACATACATGGAAGCACAAATGACACAATGGCGAGTACATACAAATGCTAATAAAAAGGCATATATACATTTGTATAATTGAGAACTTGTCACTATCAATATAAAGCATAAGGACCAACATATTAGCACTCCACTAATGTGGGGTCAAAGCCCCCTGAAGAAAACCCTGGGAGGTATGGCTTGAAATTGAGCACCCCATTTAGTCCTGGGGGTGCCGTGGCATTGAGCGTGATAATCCATTTAAGCTCACGTTGTAACAGATGATTCCCACCGATCGCATTAATTATGGTCATCAATGTATATGTCTGTTTGTGCCAAATAACCACTATGTGTTACAGCAAATGAAATACTTGTATTATACTGTGGTTTATTTAAAGTTTTTCGTATTATGTTTTTAGAACCAAAGCTATACAGTGACCTTTCTCCCTGAGGAAGAAGTTTGTTACATAACTCAAAATAACTTCGAAACATGTAGGAGAGGAAGTTGCACCTTCACCACCAGGACCATTGTTCCAATTGAGGGTTTGCTTGCTTCCACACTGTTACCTGTGTTTTCATTTGGTTCATTTTTTATATGTATACTATTATGTTTGTATATGGCAACCACATTATTCGTCATGTGACGGTTTTAACCCTGATCTAATAAATTACCAACCCTTTTTGATACTTTTTTGTATACTTTATGTTTATTTGGGGGAATTCTGTGTTGCGGCAAATCCCTATGGGCCCTCCTTCTTGCAAATTCAGATGTACAGGGGGGTTACTTGCCTGGGAGAAGTAGTAACTGTTAAGTATTGTAGGTGAGGTTCTCCAGTGTTAGGATACAGGGGTGTAGTCTATAGCAAGCTGTGATTGGTCCCCCACACCAAGCGTTCCCAACACCCTCTTTCTGCAGACAGATCCTCTGGGGGTGATAGAGGCAGCGTCCAGGTTATTTGATAGCAGTGTAGGGGATAGTTGTGCCCTTCCCTTTGGTGTAAAGAGAGGTAATAGGCCCGGAGGGTGTACCAAGATGGCGGCAGCACTTTGTAGGCCGCGACTCCCTCCCAGTCCCCTTGCTCACAGTATCCACGGATGATGTTGTCCCTGGATAGGCAGTGGAACAGCTGGATGGTCAGATAGGTGCCCTGGGAGCCACTGGAACACGGATGGCCCAGTCGTTGGAGGAACCGCGGCGTTCCGCGGACTAGGCCGCAAAGCCGGGGCCTCGATTAACGGGTCCGGCCGGCCGATTGAGAAGATATGCCCCGGATAATGGAGAGGATGGTCCAGCAAGTCGTGGGCAGTGGTAATTGGGCCTATGGAGGCTCAAAAATAGAAGGATGGCATAGGATTGATGTCAGGATGATGGAGCTCTGTGCCTATGCGACCGTCTCCTCTCACATCCCGGACACGCCCCGTTCATGTTGTATTTTAGTGGACATTTGGACCACTGTGTTTTATTTGTATACGCGTTTTCAATAAAAAAAGTTAAAAAAAAAATACTTGTGGTCTGCCCAGTGAGGGGAGAAGTCTGGAGATGCGATAGTGTGGAGGCTGACATGGCCCAGGGGGAGCTCTCAGTCAGGGGAGGTGGCCCTGGGAGAGTTCGGGTGCAGGCGAGAGGAGTGGGATCCTGGATCCTGGATTGGAGGCACAAGGGAGCCGAAAGGTCAGCAGGAGAGAACACTGTCGCAGAGAGATCTTCAGTGGAAGAGGCATGCCTGGAGGAGGCATGCCGGAGCGGATTGGAGTGAGAGACAGTCTGGGAAGGATGCAAAAGCCAGTGTGGGACTTTGGTGTTGCTGTGGCAGTGGAGGAGGCCGTTGCAGCTGGAAGAGCTGGCAGGACCTGTAATTTGGTCTAAATTGTCATGCTAGAAGCTACCTGCTGCTATCATACTAGTAAGCATGGTATTTCATAATTTATACGACCTGGAAGAGGATGGGCTGGGAGTTGTAGTCCATCACACTAGCTAGCACATTTGTACTTTGCTACACTTTGGGGGCTAATTGCCTCTACCTGTAATAGGTAGATTGGAGGTCCTGCTGCAACTATAGCAGGCCTCACAATGTGCTAGCTAGGGCAGAACTAAGTGACTGTGCAGGAGTGAGGAACAAGGAGTGGAATGTGCAGCAAGTGTAGTGCTGGAGTGAAGAAGTAGTGTATATACGAAGCTGTATATAGAGGTCCCACAAAAGAACTGTTTGATCCGTGGGCATCCCATAATCATCCCTACCCTATCCAAGGTCAATCCCCTAATAAAAAAAAGTACCAGCCTGTTCTGTGACTACGGATGTGTGATGGATGTGATTGAGGGCAGTGTGAGCAGGTGAACCACAACTTTCAGCTACCCCAAAGGGGCCTATGGCTACATGTGTATTTAGCAGTTTGCGTGTAGTAGGTAATTGTAAATAATAATATTTTGGTAAAATGTATACCTTGATTACTAATCATTTTTTTTTCTTTTTATCCCTTTTTTTCTCTGTAGGAGTAAGTTTCAAAGATTCCTCAACCGTGCACGCGGAGGTGTTGAACTTTACATTAACCTTCAATGATTACTTATTCTTATAGAATTTATTTGTAGCCAAATGACCTTTACACACAAAATAATGCAGAGGTTCAACTTTTTTCATGCATACCGACAAACTGAGGCATTTTGTCCATTGTTGAATTCTTCTTTTCACCATCCTATCCTAAATTTACATGCTAGAAGTTACAGGATGCCTCGCACTTCTGATCATATACCTTTTTGGAGAAAAACAGATTTCAACCTTAAAAATACAGCTGAAAGTCTAAAGAGAAATGTTTATCTTATGTTTAAAGAGATAGAAGACCATCTTAGAGGTCCAGGAGGAAAACCTCTAAAGGAGAGCCTTGTGGAACAAACAACTGTGGTGTGGGATTTTAGAAGCCCTGAAGATCTGCAGAAATGGATAGTGTCATCTGACTTGGAAATTGGTGGGAAAAGCCAGGCTTTCCTGAATCTTGGAAGGAATAACCAAACTGCACTTTTTTATGGCGTGCTTAATTCAGAAGCACCTCGTGATGGAGAAACAACTTCCAGTGGATATTGCACTTTGAGGTCAAGACCTCCTAAGGTAAGCTGACCAGATTTTTAAAATGAAATCTGGGGACATTTTTTTTTTTTTTTTTACTACTAATTCTGGCAATCAGCAACTTCTAGTGAGACTGCGATATTGCGGAGGACAAATCGGACACCAAGTGACACTTTTGACACTTTGTGGGAACCAGTGACCCTAATACAGCGATCAGTTTGAAAAATATGCACTGTCACTGTACTAAGGACACTGGATGGGAATGGGTTATCATCGGGGGCGATGAAAGGGTTAAATGTGTTCCTAACCAGTGTTTTCTCATTGTGGGGGAGGTGCTTTGCAGGAACACATGATCAATGTTTTCCATACTGACAAAACGGTGATCTGCTTTGTTTACCCAGGCAGACCGCTGTTCTGCCTGTTTACAGAACGATCGCCAGGTACGACAGACATCAAGTCCGCCAGACCCCCTGATCGGCTCTGATACCCAGAAATGCAGGATCACATATATACAGTATTTCACAAAAGTGAGTACGCCCCTCACATTTTTATAAATATTTTTTTATGTTTTATTTTTTTTTTTTTTAGTTGTTCAGGAAAAACAAATTATGGTACAACATCATTAACAATAACATTGGAACAACTTTTGGTCTGACATTAATATCCAAGTTCGTCCTACAATCCCAAAGTCCATATCCGGAACCTTTACAATTCGCTCTTATCTGCTTTTCTATCCACTCATGGCTTTTCTGTGTATGGTCTTATTGCTCGTGTGTTAATAAAGCAAACATAAACATCTTTGATAACTAACTATTCTTTCTAGGCTAGTTACGGGCTTACTTGACATTCATTAACCTTGTGTGGATCATTAGCTACTGTCAGCCCTATGGTTCCATTCCACTGTATGATATCCATAATAAATTCTGCCCTTATGGACGGTTGATATGTAAAGAAGAGGTAAAGCGTAAAGGAAGAAAGAAGATGAGTCAGAAACGTAAAAGGAGAAACAAAGAAAAAGAAGAGGGCGTTTAGGAGCCCCCCGGTGCCGCCACCCTACCCGCTATCAGTCTGAGATGGGGCGTGGATCTGAATCCAAATAGCGGATCCATGGATTCCACACCCTCTCAAATGCCTTAATTTTGTCCTGCAGGACCGCCGTCAGGCGCTCATTGACCATAAGCCACGAGAGTTTCCTTTTGAGTTGATCAAATGGTATAGTCGCCTTCTTCCAATTTCTGGCTATGGTGATTTTGGCCGAAATAAAAATAAATGTTAGAAAACGGCGTTGTGACCTAGAGGCCTGTTCAACCTTTCGTCCCAACAACGCCTGTTCCAGAGACCTGGGTAAATTAATCTCTGTCAAAGAATAAATAATATTATATACTCTACTCCAAAATCTCCGGACCTTGGGGCATTGCCACCATATGTGGTAGGCTGATCCCTCCTGCCCACAACCTCGAAAACACATCGGTGAGGCGCCAGGGACGAAGGTAGCCAGTCTGGTCGGCACATATACCACCTCATCAATACCTTATAGTTGGCTTCTATTATGGAAGTGTTGAGGAGGGATCTCGAGGCTGCTGAGGCCATCGAGTGCCACTCATCAAGCTCCATCTCTGTCTGTAAGTCCTGTTCCCATTTGGTCATATAGCTTAACTTGTTTGAAGAATAGGTTAACAGTTTATATATTTCAGAAATATAGCCACACAAATTATCGAAGCGACGGCATAGATATTCCATAGGAGACATGGTGGTGATATCATTCTTGCGAGATAAGGTATATAGAAAATGGCGCACCTGAGCAAATCTATACAATTCTGAGTTAGGCATTTGAAAACGCTCCACCATCATCTGTTGTGGTATCAAACCCTTCTGGTCACTAAGGTCTGCAATTCGTAATAAGCCCTTGTTGGTCCACCAAGTGAATGCCAGGGGATCTAGACCCGGGGTGAATGCTTTATTCCCTAGTATGGGAGCCATTGGGTTATGTGGAGAAATAAAGCCATGTGTATTGGATAATTTGTCCCAGATAGAAAATGCTAGTGATAGCGAAGGACATAAGATTGGTGGTCTATCTCTCGCCGGCAACCACATTAATTGAGAAATAGGCCTTCCAGGGCAAACACAAGATTCCACTTGCATCCATATCGCCTGGGATTTTTGAGAATGAAATCTAATAAGCTGGGCCAATTGAGCCGCTTCAAAATATTGTTGTAGATTTGGAAAACCTAGGCCTCCCCTCAGTTTAGGTGTAAATAAAGTACTCTTGTTCACCCTGGGTCTTTTATCACCCCACACAAATTTCATAATTCTAGATTGAAAAGCCTGTAAGTCAGCCCTAACTGGCCGTATAGGTAATGTGCGAAAGAAATACAAAATTCTGGGGAGTACATTCATTTTAATAGAGTACAGTCTGCCGAACCACGACGGGGGGTGTAGCTGCCACCTCGCTAGACCTGTATTTAAGCTTTTGTATAGAGCTATGTAGTTTTTGGCATATAGAGTTTGAATTGTCGGAGTCAGATGGACCCCCAAATAAGGGAGAGCATCTGTCTCCCACCGGAAGCTAAAAGATTGTTGTATATTAAGTTGCACCCTCTCTGGTAAATTTTATATTTAGTGCCCTCGATTTCTCATGGTTAACCTTGAGTCCTGATATAAGTGAAAAGGGTTGTAGTATGGCATATAAATTTGGCAAAGTGGTGATAGGTTGAGTAATGGTCAGTAAAATATCATCCGCAAAACATAGGCACTTATGCTCTCTGTCTCCACAGAAAATGCCCTTAACATCTTGATTCGTCCTAATCTTTATGGCTAGTGGTTTTAAAGCTAATATAAAAAGCAAAGGGGACAATGGGCACCCTTGCCGTGTTCCCCTTTGTATCGGGAATGATTTAGAAGAGTAGCCTTTAAGCCTCAGGGAAGCCCTCGGATCACTATATAGGGCCTTAAGTAATGTTAGAAATTTATCTCCAAACCCATATTGTTGTAATATGAAGAATAGGTAGTCCCAGGACAGGGAATCGAACGCCTTCTGTATATCCAATGAAAGCAACATTCCCCGCCTGGGACCCCCTCCATCCCATTCCGAGTGTGCTGCTGAAATCACATCGATCACTCTTCTAGTTTGGTCTGAGGCCTGACGATGTGGAACGAACCCTGCCTGGTCTAGATGAATGTAATGGGATATAAAAGAATTTAGTCTTGTGGCTAATATTTTTGTCATGATTTTCAAGTCCACATTTATCAACGAAATTGGACGGTAATTTGCACAATCGCTGTGGTCTTTCCCTGGTTTTGGAATAACATGTATATAAGCAGTGTTTTCATGAATTGGGATCTGATTACCCCGTCTCAAATCGTTGAAATATAGGCATAAATGTGGAATCAAAATTTCTTGATATTTTCTATAATAGTGGCCAATAAATCCATCAGGGCCCGGTGCCTTTGAGGGGTGTAATGACTTGATGGCTTTCCTAACTTCCGCCTCTGTAAAATCCCCGTCCATACTTTCTATATGTTCCGGCTCTAGCCTAGGTAATGGGATATCCCGTATAAAATCGGATGCTGCTGTTTGTGAAAATTGTGTGGATTCGGAGTACAGTTTAGTGTAAAAGCTATGGAATTCCTGCAAAATCAGTTCCGGATTTTGTGTCAGTTGTCCATTAGGGCCCCGTAGTTTTGGTAAGGCTGAGGTGAACGTCCTGGGCACTAGCTTCCTAGCCAATAAAGTGGAGGGTTTATCACCCATAGTGTAGTATCTATGTTTGGACCATCTAATGCTTTTGTCTGCCTGGGTTGTTAAGCTGAGCTTAAGGGCTAGACGGGCTGCATCTATTTTGTGTCTAATATCAATCCGCGGGTTTCGCCGCTGTTCGAGCATTAGGGCTTCAAGTTCTAACTCCTGTTCCCTAATAACCGTTTCCCGAACCCTTTTAGTCCGGGCCGCTAATTGCAAAAGCTTACCCCGAATCACTGATTTATGCGCTGCCCAGTTTGTCGTCGGCGATGTGTCCGCCGGTAAGTTTTCTCTAAAATATGTTTTTAACTCCGTTTCGATTTCGGCAAATATGATCGGATCATTCAGGAGTGATGCATTCAGTCTCCATGGGGATGGACCTGCTTTGATCCAAAGATCAGCCAGGGATAGTTTAATTAGGGAATGATCCGACCATGGAACCTGGCAAATTTTTGCCTTTTGTATGAGGCAGCAACGACGAGTGGACAAAAAAGTGATCTATGCGTGAATACGTGGAGTGAGCTGAAGAGTAAAATGTATAATCTCGCATTACGGGGTTTGCATCCCTCCACGCATCCACCAGGTCGTGGAGGCGCAATAAGTGGGCCAGCTTGGTGCTGTTCCTAGGGACATTTTTATAATTAGCCCGGAGAGGGTCCGTTTTGTCTAAAACCCGGTCTAAAGAAATATTGCTGTCTCCTCCAAAGATCACCGGGCCCTGAACCTTAGGCATCAATACTGTCAACATGTCCCTAAAAAACTCCACCTGGCCTATATTAGGGGCATAGTAAGACACAAAAGAAGCTAATTTGTCGTGTATCCTCCCTGTAACCATCAGATACCTGCCTTTCTTTTCTTTCACTACCGCAGTTGGAGTGAACGGGGTCTTTTTGGAAAAGCATATGGCCACCCCCCCCCCTTCTTTTCTGGGCCCGAGGCCCAGAACTAAAACTGAGGGTATTTAGCAGAAAGGTATCTGGGGGTAGAGGACTTAGAAAAGTGTGTCTCCTGCAATAGTAAAATGTCCGCACCCTCCCTGTGAAAGTGTTGGAATGCTTTAGTGCGTTTTGTGGGAGAGTTAAACCCATGTACATTATGTGTGACAGCTATATATTTTGAGGGGTATATGTTAGCCATCGCGGTCCGGCAGAGTGCACTCACCTTTAAAATTGTGTTCTACGTAAGCCCCATCCAGCTCCGGCTCCATAGTCCCTGACATTGTCCTGCAGAACTGCACCTCGTCTAGGCACGTTTGACGGCATCCGGGAAGCACCAAGAAAAAGGGGGAGAAGACAATATAGATCAGTAAGAGAAATAGAAAGTATGAGAGAAAAAACATTGGCCGATGGCCAAGTAGACGAAAATCAATACATTGAACCAATATACTTTTAATATGGGTCCAGACCCATACCCGAGGGAGCCCTCGGGACCACCGTAGTGTGGGTGCTCCCACCAAACTTCTGAGAGCACTCACACTGACTATTCTGACTCCTAACTGTTGTAATGGCGACTTATCCCTTGTTGAGACCTCTATGCCTGGCCTGTATAAGCAGATATGATCACCGCAGACAGTTCTTATCAGATAGTGACTCACCAATTACCGATTTCTTCCATGAGCGTTTATTCATTGGAATAGCAGGTACAGCATACAACAAATGTGACAGATGGTTGAAAGATGGTAACTGCAGGTCAAAACATAGTAATGTGTCCTAGGATGCGAGTAGATTGAGAGAGGCCTTCTAGCATTTGGCCATATTCTTTACCTCATGAGAGAGAGGACACAGGAAGAGGAACTAGAATAGCAGAGTGCACCCGGAACAGGAAGTTACAGAGTAGAGTGAACTAGGAAGAGGAAATGGCTCACAGAGGATGGGAGGTACACACTTAGAAAATACAATAGAAGGGTGTAATATCCAAAAGAACCACAAG
>BLSH010186544.1:668921-683989 GCA_018402905.1 Glandirana rugosa
TCTAGGTACTTTATGTCTCTGGTGTATTGTGCTGTATTTCATGGATCTGTATTGTGCTGTATTTCATGGATCTGGTGTATTGTGCTGTATTTCATGGATCTGTATTGTGCTGTATTTCATGGATCTGGATTGTGCTGTATTTCATGGATCTGGTATATGGCTGCACTGGTAAATATTTTAGTACACCATTTGGTTCAGAATATTTTTTTCTTGTTTTCTTCCTTTAAAACCTAGGTGCGTCTTATGGTCAGGTGCGTCTTATGGTGCGAAAAATACGGTACGTCGTCCGTGTAGTCCGACAATTTATGTTCGGTATTACCTACTCTCATCCCCTTAATATCTGGGTTGGCACGTATCATGCGCAAGAGTGGCTCTAGTGTGAGCGCAAATAGTAGAGGTGAAAGGGGGCACCCCTGTCTCGTGCAGTTCCTGATAGCGAATCGTGGGGACAGAAGACCGTTCACCTTCACCTGCACGCTGGGTTCCGAGTACAGGGCCATAATCCAGGCCATCATACTCGCGCCCAGCCCCAGTGTCTCCAAAACCCCTCTCAAAAATGGCCAACTCACCCGGTCAAAGGCCTTCTCTGCATCTGTGGATAAAATGAGATATTGGCCTGTGTCCGGGTTACTGCGGGCCCAGTTCACAAGATTTATGGCTCTCAGGGAGTTGTCTCGGGCCTCCCGACCCGCCACAAATCCCGTCTCTGATCTGGATGTACTATCTGCGGTATAAGATGTTTTAAACGGTTCGCTAATATTTTCGCCAACATTTTTACATCTGTATTCAATAATGATATGGGGCGATAGCTTTGCGGCAAGGCGGGATCTTTACCTTCGTTTGGTAGAACCGTAATGTGAGCCAATAAGGCTTCTGGGGGAATTCTACCCCCTTTGGCTACAGAGTTAAAAAAGGTACACATAGGGCCAGCCAAAATGGGGAAGAAGGTAGCATAGTAAGCCTTGATAAACCCATCCGGGCCAGGACTTTTCCCACTGGGCATGGATTTGATCGTCGCCTCCAGCTCATTTGATGTGATTAGGGACTCTAAAGCCTCCCTTTGCTCCATCGACAGAGGCGGAAGGCCTGAGGCCTCTAAATACCTCCGTATGTCAGAACGCTGCTCAGGTCTATCCTGTGTTGTCTGACCCTCACTAAGCGCATATAGGTCTGCATAGTAATCACGGAACACAGCGGCGACTCTAGAGGGGTGATAGACCGTCTCTCCCGCCGCTGACCGGAGCTTCTGAACATGTGCCTGGGCTCTCTGTTTCCTGAGTGCCCTGGCCAGCATCCACCCACACTTGTGGCTGTGCTCGTAATATCTATGAGACAGATATCTCATCTGCTTGCAGATTTTCCGGTCCAATAAGCGGGAGAGAAGCTCCCTCAACCCCTGTAGCTTCTCTAAGTCCTCTGGTAGGCCATTTTGTTTATGTTGGAGCTCTGCCTTTTGAAGGGCATCTATGACCCACTGAAAGTCTGCCTGTTGCGCCTTCTTGCACCTTGCCCCTTGGGAGATCAACTCGCCTCGTACCACTGCCTTGTGTCCCTCCCAGACCATGCCCCCATTCACTCCCACATTGGAGTTTTCTTTAAAATAGTGGGCCATGGTCTCAGATAACTTTGAAGCCACGACGGGATCATCCAAGAGGTTCTCATTCAGCCTCCATGACCATGACCGATGTGCACCTTGCGGCAACGCTATAGTGGCGGCCACTGGTGCATGGTCAGAAATGGTCATACATCCTATGGACGCATCCCGCAGCAGCTCCAGAGTGTGCCTATCTACCCAGAGGAAATCTATGCGCGTGTATACCGCATGTACCTTTGAATAGTAGCTATAGTCTTTGCCCTGGGGATGCAGTATCCTCCAGCTGTCAAACAGTAGGTGGGACTGGAACGTTTTGTGAAACCGCTTAGTAAAGGCGAACGAGTGAAAGGATCGGCCATGGGAGGTGTCCTGCTGGGGGTCCGGGCTCACATTAAAATCTCCCCAAGATTAGATTCCCCTCTCTAAATTCGGCCAAGCGTTCCAGGGTGCGGTCAAGGAAAGTGAGTTGGTCAGTGTTGGGGGCATAAACTGTGACAAAAGTATAAGTGGTCTCCGCTATCCTCCCCTTCAGGAAGACGTATCTACCCTGAGGATCCAGCTCATTTGCTAACGGCTGAAAAGGGCACGTTTTGTGTATAGCTATGGCAGTTCCTCTCGACTTCGGAGTCGGGGAAGCACTAAGAAACCAGTGGTTAAACAAGTGCGTGGGCAGTCTAGGAGTGGACTGAGGAGTGAAGTGCGTCTCTTGCAGAAACAGCACTTGCGCTTTCAGTCTCTTCAGCTCAGGCCAGAGCTTGCTGCGCTTATTTGGAGAGCACAGACCTCTAACATTATATGAAATTACCTTTAAGGTGGTCATGATGATTCTGTCCGGATAGCAGGTCCCATGCAGCGGAGGTGGCCCCAGCGCAGGCGACGGTGCAGGCAGAGCTCCCAAGGATTGTTCTGCATAGAGAGAAGAAAAGGAAGAGAAGAAAAGAAAAAGCAAGAAAAGAGAGACAACTGCTCTATATACAATCTATCCTTGGAGAAGGAGGACGATTTGTTAAAAGCAATCCATACCACCCTAAACATTCAAGAGGACATGCTCCACGTGAAGTGTAAAGCATAGAGGGTATCTGAATAGCAGAGATCTCCTTGCAAATTGTATCAATCTTCTGTTTGAAGTAATTGGTGATCTCCTGGGCAGTGAGTGAGTTAGTGGGTGGAGAAGTGGAGGACGAAGTAGAGAGTTGAAGGTAGAGAAGAGTTGATGGGGACAGGAGAGTTATATGATAGGTCTGCTTGGCAGTGAGAAGACTGGAACTGTATTTTTGGAGGGCAGATTTATATTGGTTGAAATCTTTCTGAGCCTTAGTCTTATGTCACATGCGCTCATGAGCATGGCTATGTTTTGTCAGACTTCTAGTGTCATCTGTTTTCCAAGGTTGAAGGGATCAGGGCCTGTTTCTGTGTGTAGTGAGGGGGGCCAGTGTGTCCAGTGAGGCTAGAAGTGAAGCGTTGTAGACAGAAGTGGCTAAGTCAGTGCAGGATAGGGTGAGATTTTGTCATAGACGTGGTCGGTAGCAGAGTAGAGAAAGGTTGAAATGACGTAGGTTTCTATGGGTAACTTTTAGGCGGTTGGAGGGGAGTGGAGGTGGAGGAGAGGGAGAGAGTGAAACTAATAAGGTAGTGATCAGAGAGAGGGAATGGATAGTTGGAGAGGTTGCACAGAGTGCATAGGTGGGAGAAAACTAGGTCAAGGATATTGCCTTCAGAGTGAGCAGAAGCATGTATCCATTGCTTCATGTCAAAGGAGGAGGTTAGACTGAGAAGTTTGTTAGTGGTAGGAGTGTTAGTATTAATAGGGATATTTAAGTCACCGAGAATGATTGTGGGGATTTCAGAAGAGAGAAAGTAGGGTAGCCAGGCAAAAAAGTAATCAAGAAAACTTCCTAATGACGTGTTAAGACACAAAATGCATAGAGGCCCCCGCGTCCACCCTTGATTGACATCACTTCCGGGATACTTCATAACAATCCCCTGTGTGCTGGAACACACGCCACGCTGTTTGGAGACGGTGAGCACACCTAAGAGCTGTACATGTTGGTGCTGACTTGGAGCACCATAAAATGTGAATGTACCCTTTTATCTAATTGTTTTTGCCAATTTTAATAAACATTTTGCTCGATGATCCTTCATATGCTTTTCTCAAATGTTTATGCCTGATATTGTCGAGGAGATATTTTGGTGATCAGGGATATCGTTCCCATTTATATTCCGCTGGCTGGAGACATCTATTATTGCTACAATACCTATTTGATTTATTGTTCTGGTGAGTTTGGATTCCCTATGCATGATTTTGTGGTGAAGCATGATTTTGAAGGCTGTATTAGAATTGACACTATTCTGTGGAGCATGGTGTGTGGACTTTACTGTGAAGACACTTGAATCATTTTTACAGACTGTTATTTCATTATTTGTTCATGTTTATAAGCTGGTTTATTGTCACTGATTATTGTTTTCAGTTGTTTTCATTATTGGTATACGAAGCATATGGTAAGCACCATATTCCTTTTTTTCTTTTACCTGTTTTCATTTAATATAGCAGGGAGTGATCATTTCGGTTGTCCAAGAAGGGGAGGGACTAGGGTTCTATTCTAACATTTTCCTGGTCAAAAACAGGAAAGTTTTGTTAATTTTAAAGCTAAAATTGATTGGCATGGCTTGGCGCATGGAGCTGTAGGACATGCTTTCCCGTAGCTCCCGGACCTCACAGCTTCTCCTGGGCTTTCAACCCGCACAAATTTTGCCTACATCACCTATATGGGGAAACCTCATCCCAAGGACACCAGAGGGGCAGGCCGAGGTCGGTCCGGAGGCGTCCTGGGGCATTTTTCACCCATTCTTCAGCGCAGCCCATTGCCATCCAGATTCCAAGATGTCGTCAGCCCTGGACATCCAGGTGAGCTCCCGTGCCTGTAGTACATCTCCTGAGGGGCCTGATCGATCTTCCAGATGCTCTAGGAGCCACTTTAACACCTCTTTAGGCTCTAGGGGTGGGTGGGATATGGGAACCCAGCTTAAGTCCTTACACAGCTATATCAGATCACTGCCTAACAAAGCTGACTTTGAGCATTGTTTGAAGAGAATTGAAAAATACCTATGGGCGGATGATTTCTGAACGCAAAAAGGACATAGGGGTTCTCCTTGAGGATATGGAGAACACCACTGATGGCCTCTGCAGTGCCCTACAATCTCTTGAAGCATTTCTGAATGCCCACACTGTTATGCTGCAGCAACTTTACTACCAGCAGAATGACACAGAAAACAGAAACCATCATAATAACGTATGAATACGTGGGATACCTGAATCTGTGGAGGTAAAGGATCTGCCTTAAATGAACTGCTGCACAAGCCTTAAGATGATCATATCGAGCTGGACTGTGTCCACAGGACCCCTGGCCTAAGAATCCCAGATCCCTCCTTTGTAAATGACACCCTCTGCAGGGTCCATTTCTATAGGGTCAAGGAATATATAATGTGTGCAGGCAGTACTCAGGATACCATTCTTTTTTTAATGATGCTCCTGTTATGCTCCTTCCGGATCTCTCGCGCCAGACCCTGGCCATGCACCGGGCCCTGAAGCCACTTACATAGCTCCTGCAGGAACGCAAAGATAAATATCAGTGGCGCTTTCCTTTCCAGCTTTGGGTCTGCCACAAAGGCAAAACAGCATTGTTTCCCAACCTCTGGGACTTGCCGAACTTTCTCAGCACACTGGAGCTTCCTCAGGTTTAACTGCCTGATTGGCCTTTACCCCATCTACTCTGGATCTACCCATTGCTCCACAATGGCAGAAACAAGGCCAGAAAAAAAGATCCAGGTCTATATCCCACAAAGGCTCCAAATGACTGAACTTTTCCCATGGAACCCTTTACTTGTCTCCTTTCCTCAGGAGTCACTGCTGCCCTTTTCTTCAGGGACTTGCTCGCCCTGCCCTTGTCATGGGATGTTTACATTCCTTCTGACTCCCCCTATTGTTTTCCTTCTTTGTCTACCTTCTCCTGTCTACCTGGGATTTATGGGCTTGAGAGAGGTTTACATTTCCTTATCTCCCTCTCCCACCTCCCCTTGAACTATCTTACTTATTACGGCGGTAATAGGAGGGGGGTATCATGGAATTATAGTGTGAAGGTCCTGCCAACATCCTAGAAACCATGAAAGAATGAGGAGTCAGCTCAAGGGCTGAGACCTGGCAAAAAAAAACTTGGATTTTATAGGTATAGTGTCAAAGGAAAAGGTAAGTATAGTGTAAAAATATTTTTTATTGTATTAAATATTTAAAATGCAATCAATCATAGAGAAATAAATCTCTGAAGAACAGTTTACAGTAGAAAATAAAACGTAATACAAATGCTGCAATACCGTATACAGGTCAATGGACCCTGAGGACAAGAATTACACCCATATGCTGCCACATTGAAGTGGGATCAAAGGGATAAGTCTTGTGATTATCCCAAAATGTTTCAGAGTCCTATCCTCCTTCAGGTGGTATTGCACTGAGGGTTAAACGTTCTATTTTCTATCTGAAATTGGAACATAATACATTGAAACAATCAAGTTGCGTTCATGAGTTACAATAAGGTATATATAAGAAACAAGTACAAAAACTAGCCAGCGTTCTTTGTGCACTTACAATTGTATTAAGCAGCATGCGCATGATGTATCTGAACAACCTAGATGGAACAAACAATTCCTGGGGGTTCCTAGATGGGGATGGCTGGCGGTGGCTACTGGATCCTGCGGGTACAGTCTCCCCATGGTGGATGGGCAAGTGCAACCACAAGAAATGCCCGATGACTGCACCAGCCAGACAGCAGTCGTGAGGTCTGCAGCCAAAAAGTAATAAATAAAACAAGGAAGGTATCAAATAAGCATGTATGCGGTAACTTGCAAAATAGATGCATAATGGGCTACTGTGCATCGCATAATAGCCCATTATGTGCCACTTACCTGCAAACGAAGCCTGAGACTTCCAGCGCTGTCACCTGTGCTGGCAGCGTCCATCTTCTGCCCCTCTTCCTTCCGGGGCCGCGATCTTCAGTTCTGTCACTGGCCGGAGTCGCGTGACGTGACTCCCACGCATACGCGCGGGAGCTGCCAGTCACGGCACGATCACAGTGAAGAAACAGCGTGGAGGCCATTTCTTCACTGCGCATGTGCCGAAATGATGTCGGCACATCTAGGAAACGGTATATTTCTTGAACCGTACAGGTTTTGGAGATATGCAGGGCACCTACAGGTAAGCCTTATTATAGGCTTACCTGTAAATGAAAGTGGTTGTCACGAGTTGACAACCACTTTATTAGGGCAATCAGCCCATAGTGCCTGGTGTTGGACGTTTCTCCGGGAGGCCAGCGCGAGGTGTAGCCCTGCCCAGGTGGGCGGTATGACGCCTCGCATCCGCATCCCACCGGCGGGTGCATCAACGCTGCCAGAAGGCTGCAGGGGCAGAATGTGCTCCAGTTCAGTGAGGGCTAAGGAGGCAGCCGAAAGCCAGCTGCCCATCCTGCCATCTGGCGCAGCCTACCCGCCGGGAGGTGCGCGCGCACACCCACACGAGGCGCAACAGCGGCGCACAGAGGATGACAGCCACACAGCAGCATCCAAGAGAAAGGGAGTGAGGCTAAATGATCCGATACACCATACACATGACAACAAAAACACATAGAGCACAGCATCAAGATATTGTGAACCAGATAAAGAGAGAGAAGGAGAAAAAAAAAAAAAGGAAGAGACAAAAACTGAAAAAATAAAATTAAAAAGAATAAAAAGCATAGTATGAATCAATGAAAAAATGAACTAAAGCCGGATGAAGAGAAAGAATAATAAAGATATACAAATACATAAGGAAGAATAAAACTGAATATTATTGTAAGAATAAAAGGAATATATTTACTGCAAGAAGAAGGATTGATAAAAATGAAAAAAATTAATGGTATAATGAACCAAGGTGAATAAGGGAAATGGTGGATGGGAGTTAGTAAAAATGAAGAATAACTATTACATCATATGAAGGTGTATTATTCAATTCACAACCTCTTGACACAAAGCCTGGGAGGAATGGTTTATAGTTGGATGCCTCATTGAGGCCAGGAGGGAAGGACGGCCATAAATTGTATATCCGCCTCAGCTCACATTGGAGGAGGCGCTTGTTAAAGTTGCCGCCTCTGGAGCTGAAGTGGATACGATCAAGTGCAAAAAAGTACACCCTGGGTATTATTAATATACTAATATTATGGCGGTCAGATGTCTGGTAAATTTGTTATATTTTAAAGGGGTTTTGAAGGTAGAAGGATGTTTTATGTTAATGCATTCTATGCATTAAGATAAAAAAACCTGTGTGTAGCAGCCCCCCACTAATTACTTACCTGAGCCCCTTCTCTCTCCAGCGATGTCCAATAATGTCTAAGCCATCTGGGACACTCCTCCTGATTGATTGACAGCCGCAGGAGCCAATAGCGCCGCTGCTGTATCTCAGCCAAAGTCAGTCAGCCAATCAGGGAGAGGGGATGGGGGCCGAGTCGGGGATCCGTGTCTGAATGGATACCCAAAGCTCTGACTCTGCTCGGGTGCCCCTATAGAAAGATGCTTTCTGAGGGAGCACTCGATGGGAGGGAGGGGCCAGGAGCAGAAAAGAGGGACCTGAGAAGAGGGGATCCAGGCTGCTCTGTGCCATTAAAAAAAAAAAACAAGACTTTACAATCACTTTAACTGTCAGTGGTTTAACATGCCAGAGAAGCGGAACCAAATTTTGTACCATTTCCATAAGATGCACTCTAACATTTTACTCTTGCAGAAAACGCACTTTTGTACAGATGCCACCCCAGTCATATGCGAACACTATTATCCGACT
The DNA here is from genome assembly GCA_018402905.1 of Glandirana rugosa. Classification (NCBI taxonomy): domain Eukaryota; kingdom Metazoa; phylum Chordata; class Amphibia; order Anura; family Ranidae; genus Glandirana; species Glandirana rugosa. Next base: position 677,375 of record BLSH010186544.1, read on the forward strand.
TGGTTCCATAGTACAAATTTGCAATCCAAATCGAAGGGTCTCTCCGTGGCCTTCCACAAATATTTTGCGGTCCTTGACACCCTCATAGTTGATGCTGGCTGTTAACATTTTGATATTTTAATATAAGAAATATTTATCCTTACAGTTGCTAGCATTTACGCTCCTAACCAGGACCAGGCTTGTTTTCTCTCCTTGGTGCTCACCAGATTAACTTCTTTTTGTGATCCATGCTTAATCGTGGGTGGTGATCTCAATGTTGCTCTTTGCCCTTCCGCGGACACCTCCTCTGGTAAGTCATCTGTTCCTACTTCTACACTAGCACGCTTTAAAACCTTTCTATGTTACACCCATCTGGTGGATGTCTGGCATGTTCAGCACCCCATGGAAAGGGACTACAGCCATTACTCGGTCGCTCACAACACCTATAGCAGACTGGACTATTTCCTAGTCTCCCAATCCCCACTGGATATTTCTCTTCAGGCTTCTATGGGTCATCTTCTCTGGTATGACCATGCTTCAGTACACTTGACAATAGCACGCCCACTGACTTCCCGCAGAGGCGCTTCCTGGTGTCTTAATGACAATCTACTTAAGGATTCTCTGTGTGGCAGAGGTTACCAAGGCCACCTGGAACTTTGTGTCTGGCCATTCCTCCTTCCCTTCTCATACTCTAGGAAGCTCTAAAATGTGTTGCCCGGGGCATTCTTATCCAACATTGCTTGCACCTAAATAAGATTAGAGCGTTAGAAATTTGTTTTTCTCTTACGTTCACTGACAGACGCAGCCCTTCATTGACAAGTGGGGTTTATGCACATCCTACTAGGAGTAGACTAGGCAAATAGAAAAAAAGCAAGCTGACCCCTCCCCCCTGCTCTGCATAGCATATCAGTTTTCTTATGCCTAGTGCAAGGAGTTAGACCTGGTTCCCTGCTGGGATCTGCGGTTCCCCAAGTTTTTCTTCCTTTTTTGCTTTTCCCAAGCTATCTGATGAAGACTGCTTTCAAGTAGTCGGCTGGGGCATAGAGAATATCTGAAATCCTGAAATTTCCCCAGCACGGCCGACTGATGCAAGCTACCCTTAGCTTTAGCGGGGTCCGCTGAATTGTACCCGTTCCCTGCGGGTGGCTAGTGGGTGACCCCCACTTGCGTCCAGTGACCGGGCTGCGCTCGCGTCCAAGGGCACGTTTGGCCAGCAGCATCCTTCCCCATCGGATGGGAGGAAGGTCTGCTACCGGGTGGCTACCCACAGCACCCGTCGGATTGGTGAGTGTCCCCCCTCCAGGGGTGCGGAGGGGGGGGGGCTGGGCGATGTGCGGATTTTCTGTTTCGCTGTCAGGTGGAGAGTTCGGGGACAGATCCAATTTTGTCACTGTATCTTCGTCCTCCCCCTGCACCGCACCCCCGTGCTAGACTGCCATGAGGTTATCCGTCGCCATGCGGCGATCCGCCGCCATTTTGCCATAGCCGCGCCCATTTTATGGGCTGTTATGGCCTCTAGTGGATGCTCGGCCGCCATTTTGCCGTAGTCGCGGCCTGTATAGAGCAGGTTTTGGCCTCTTGTGACCACTTGGTGGCCATTTTTGGTGTGTCTGCCTGGAAGAAAACGTGTGTGAGCGCCGTTTCTCTCCCTCTACGCTTCTGGACAGCGGTGCAGACACAGCGGCAGCAAGGCAAGGGGCGGTCAGCACTCCTGCTGGGACGCAGCGCTTGAGGGGCTTCTGAACAGCATGTATAGCTGGCTCTTCTGGGGTGTTGGCGGCGGTGGGCACAGTCCTCCTGGGCATTCTCCCGGTTGTTCTGTGGGCGGCGGTCGGGCTCCTTGGTGGGGGTGTCATGGCCTGTAGGCCTAGCAGGAGTTCCGGTGGCACAATGGCGGCTGAACCCGCAGGTTCTTCCCCGGAGGGGCAGCAGAAGCGCAGGGTCCTCTGGTTCCTCTGGATCAACTAACGTCCATATTGGGGGACTTCTTTTCCCGGGGGTGCCGAGCTGTGCTAAGGTGGTGTCCAAAAAAGCGTCCCCCCCCTGTCTTTGAGGGAGGATTCTGAACCTGAAGGGGCCTCACTGGTCACGGGGACCCCTGTGGAGCTCTAGGATGGTGAGCTGGAGCCCTCAGACGGTGAGGAAGACCAGGGGGCCTCGGTGACACGTAAAAGAGCGCTGGTGGCCTCCCTGATCACCGATATCCGCGCGTCTTTGCGGCTGGCCCAAGCCGGGGAATCGCAGGAGACTGCCTACATTTGTAGGTCTTTTTTAGCCACCTCGGTCCCCTAAGGCATATCCCTATGATCAATTTTTTTGACCAGCTGGTCTGTAAGGAATGGCAGCGTCCGCAGAATTCCTTTTCATTGCCCAAACGTTTCGCTATGTGCTATCCCCTTGAGGACAGTTTTGTGAAGAAGTGGGCATCCCCCGCAGTGGACCCTGCGGTGGCTCGCCTGAATAAGGCAACGGCCATCTCCTTGGAGGGGTCTCCCTCTTTCAAGGATCCGGCCGATAGGCGGACGGAGGCGGTATCCAAGGCACTGCTCTTGGTGGCGGGGTCAGCCATGAGACCAGCTCTGGCGTCGGCCATGGTGGCACAATCTCTTACCAAGTGTGCGACTGAGTTGCACAATGAGTTGAGCTGCGGGTGCTTGTCTGAGGCTTCACAGCAGACGGACCATCTGATACAAGGTCTTCGGTACCTGTGTGACGCAGCTTTGGACCTGCTTCCCATGCTGTCTAAGATGTCTGTTTTTGCAGTCATTATAAGATGGGTGCTGTGGTTACGCTGTTGGTCGGGTGACCACGCGTTTAGAAAGGGCCTCACGGATCTTCCCTTTCAGGGTGGTTGGCTCTTTGGGGCACATTTGGATGAAATCATTAAGGATTTCACCGGGGGGGAAGAGTACCTTTCTCCCGGAGCCCAGGCGGCGGGAATTCCACCGTAAGCAGGGTCCTGCTCCTTCGGGTCAGAAAAGGTTTTTTCGTGTGCCTAGTGCAGCGGGCAGGGGCTCAAGGCCTGACAAGTCTGCCTCAGGGTCCGGTAAACGGCCCTGGCAGCGCAAGAGCGAAAAGACGGAGGAAAAGTCCTCCTCCTCATGATGGGTGGGGGGCCAACTTCTGGGGTTTGCAAACAGGTGGACTGCCCGCATTTCTGACCGGTGTGTTCAGGAAGTTGTGTCCTCAGGATACAGGATGGAGTTCAGCACTCTACCCCCAGACAGGTTCTTCCCATTGAACTTGAGACTCCCTCAGGGGCGTCGAGAGGCTCCCCTAGGGGCTGTTCATACGCTCTCCGAACAAGGGGTGATTGTGCCGGTACCTCCTCTGGAAAGGTTCCGCGGCTTCTATTCAAACCCCTTTGTGGTGCCCAAAAAGGGTGGGGTCAGGCCATTTCTGGACCTAAAAGCGCTAAACCACTTGAGGGTGCGAAAATTCAGGATGGAATCTGTCCGATCGGTCGTGGCCGCCCTGCACCAAGGGGACTTTATGACGTTGCTGGATATCAGGGACGTGTATCTCCATGTTCCCATTTGTCCCCGGTACCAGTGCTTTCTGCGCTTGCGGTGGGGGATCTACATTACCAATTTGTGGCACTTCCCTTTGGTCTGGCCTCGGCTCCTCGGGTATTCACCAAGCTGGTGGCTCCGGTGCTGGCGCTATTGAGGCAGAGAGGCATTGCGGTGGTAGCATGCCTCGATGATTTACTCCTGCGAGCGGAGTCTGCTTCGGCCCTGGAGGAGAATATGGCTATCACCATGGCCTCCTTGAAAGACTTCGGCTGGCTGATCAACCTGCAGAAGTTGACGTTGACCCCGTCCTGTCGACTGGAATATCTGGGTCTGATTCTGGACACGGAGCAGGCGAAGGTGTAATTACCGCCGGCCAAGTTACTGACACTGCAAGCAGCGGTGCGAACCCTGCTGTCACGCCAGTGGTCCTCCTTATGGTTCTGTATGCGGGTGTTGGGGCTCATGGTCTCAGCCTTCGAGGCGATATCTTACGCCCAGAGTCACACTCGGCTCCTACAGCGAGCGAATCTGTCATGCTGGGACAAGTCTCCGCTGTCCCTGAACCAGCTGATCAGATTGGATCATCAGACCAGAGGATCGTTGACCTGGTGGCTTCGGGCCCCTGCTCTAACGTTGGGGAAGTCGTTTCTCCCCCTGAATTGGTCAATAGTCACGACGGACGCCAGCCATCGGGCTGGGGGGGGGGTCCTGGGGCAGCTATCTGCTCAGGGCCATTGGTTGGCGAAGGAATCCCGCCTTCCGATAAATGTGCTGGATTCGAGGGCGATCAGGCTCTGCCTCTCCCACTGGACGGTAAGGCTGCGAGGCCTCCCGGTTCGGGTTCAGTCGGACAACGCCACGGCGGCGGCTGCGGAAGCGGCTCTCGTTCTGAGATGGGCAGAACTTCACGTGCCGGCAATCTCCGCCATTTACTTTCCGGGCGTAGAAAATTGGCAGGCGGACTTTCTCAGTCGCCAGACGCTGGATCAGGGGGAATGGTCCCTACATCCAGAGGTGTTCCGCCAGATTTGCCACAAGTGGGGCACGCCAGACGTGGACCTCATGGCGTTCAGGTTCAATCACAAGGTGCAGATCTTCGTGTGTAGAACAAGGGACCCATTGGCGGCAGCCACTGACGCGTTGGTAGCGCCTTGGGGTCGGTGTCGGCTCCTGCACGCCTTCCCTCCCCTCAAGCTTCTACCGCGACTACTGCGCAAGGTAGAAGCGGGGGGATTCCGACAATCCTGGTAGCTCCGGATTGGCCTCGGCGCCCTTGGTACGTCAACATGGTGCGGATGGTGACAGATGTTCCCTGGCATCTTCCGCTGCGCGAAGATCTGTCGCAGGGACCCATCCTGCACCCTGCTTTACCCTCGCTGGCTTTGACAGCTTGGCTATTGAGTTCCAGGTGTTGAGGAATAGGAGTGTCTCTGACTCCGTGATCCCTACCATGCTAAAGGCGCGCAAGTGTACTCGCGCAAGATATATCATCGCACCTGGAAGGCCTATATTGCCTGGTGTGAGGCGGGGGGTTGGAACCCCCGCTCTTACGTTGTGTCCCAGATGCTGTTTTTTTTTTGCAGCAGGGCCTGGATAACAAATTGGCATTGAGTAATCTCAAGGGTCAGATTTTGGCTCTGGTGATTCTCTTTCAACGGCTGTTGGCGTCACATTCGTTGATATGTACATTTGTACAGGGTGTACGCCATGTGGTTCCTCAGGTACAGTCGCCTTTGGCGTAGTGGGGTTTGAATTTGGTACTTTCTGTACTGCAGAAACCACCATATGAGAAAATCAGGGATATTCCCTTACAATTGCTGTCACAAAAAGTGGCTTTCTTGGTGGCCATTACGTCCGCTAGGCGAGTGTCTGAGTTGGCAGCATTGTTCTGCAAGTCTCCCTACTTGGTCCTTCATAAGGATAAGGCGGTCCTGCGACTTCCTCCTTCGTTTCTACTGAAGGTATTGTTCTCCCCTCATTATGTCCGCACCCGTCGCATCCCTAGGAGGTTGAGTTGAGCTTCCTTTCGGTAGTCTGATGCGTTGTTGTGCGGACAGAAGGCCCGCGCAAGGGGTTGGTGGCATTGTCAGCCACTGTTTCCCGTTGGATCAGACAGACCGTGACCTATGCGTATACTGTTCGGGTCAAAGTACCCCCTTTTCCAGTCACGGCTCATTCCACCAGGGCAGTTAGCACTTCCTGGGTTTTTGGACACCTGGCTTCGGTGTCCCAGGTGTGCAAGGTGGCTACTTGGGCCTCGGTGCACACTTTTGTTAAGCTTTACAAAGTTGATGTGTCAGCATCCGCGGATGCTGCTTTTGGCCCTAAAGTTTTTACAGGCGGCGGTGTAGACGCGGCTGGCGCCTCCTGAGAGGATTCTGTTGGGTACAGTTGTTATTGTTTGCCCACCCCTCTTGAATGACACTCCTTTGGGGCATCCCAACTTGTCAATGAAGGGCTGCGTCTGTCAGTGAACGTAAAAGAAAAAGGGATTTTATTAAGAACTTACTGTAAAATCCTTTTCTCTGAGTTCACTGACAGACACAGCACCCACCCCTCTGTGTTGCGTTTGTATGGCTTGTTACAAACTGATCTGCTATGCAGAGCAGGGGGGTTATATGCTGGAGTGAGGACGGCCCCTGGCAGGGGTCAGCTTTCCTTTTTTCTATTTGCCTAGTCTACTCCTAGTAGGATGTGCATAAACCCCACTTGTCAATGAAGGGCTGCGTCTGTCAGTGAACTCAGAGAAAAGGATTTTACGGTAAGTTAATAACCACTTCAGCCCCGGAAGGATTTCCCACTTTAGGACCAGAGCCCTTTTTGCGATTCGGCAATGCGTCACTTTAACTGACAATTGCGCGGTTGTGCGATGTTGTACCCAAACGAAATTTGCGTCCTTTTTTTCCCACAAACAGAGCTTTCTTTTGGTGGTATTTGATCATCGCTGCGTCATTTCTGATCGCCGCCATAAACAAAAGAAGAGCGACAATTTTGCAAAAAAACCCAAATTTCTTACTTTTTGCTAAAATACAAATCCAAAAAAAAAAAATACAAAAAAACATTTTTTTTTTCACCGTTTTTGGCCGATTTATATTCTTCCTCATATTTGCGATAAAAAAAA
>BLSH010186544.1:689757-700041 GCA_018402905.1 Glandirana rugosa
CAAAAAGTTTGGTTTCAGGTTAAATAATTTTATTCAACGTACTTTGTTTCAAGTTTTTGAACATAGGTTTCCCGTCTATCAACGTCTCAGTACGTCCGAGATGGACGAACTCCTTCCAACCTAGGGAAAGGACAACAAACTGAGTCGCGAGGAGGTGCTCCTTTGTGGGGCAGGCCGACACTGCGTTAGTGCGACACCGGTGGGAATGCGCAAAGCAGTGAGACTGCAGCAGACTCCGACACCTACAATACTTGTAGGGTAAGTATTAAGTATGGAAGGCCCTAGGATGAAGATTCAAATATCTAGGTTTTCTGGAAATCCGACCCAAGTGTGATCAACATGTCGGAGCAGTTAAGACGGCTCTCATAGGGAATCATTGTATTTGTGACGTAATGCAACTTGTGCTCTTCATGTCGGTCCGAGAATCGGACTAGTGTGAACCCAGCCTAAAGGTCTTTTGGATCTATAAACTTAGAAGTAGGATCCCGGAAGGTATGAATTATGAATGGGATGTTCATAACATCCACAGCCTCAGACGACGTCAGAGTGACGAAACGCGTAAGGGTGGCCACAGCGTGATTGCGTCACAGCCGGACGGGGTGTTTCCTCGTGGAGGAGCGCTGAGTCAAACAACAGGAAAGGGATCCAACCTTCCTCAAGCAGGTAGAGCCTGCATGACTCTGCAACTATCTGCCCTTTGGATACAAGTTTTTGAACTTTGTTTCATGCAACTTATTTTAATAAATTGGACTTTGGTTTGAAAAACTTTGGTTTGAAAATACTACACTATCGTGGATGCTTCTATTGTGTTTTCTCCACACCCATATCCGGGACCATTGGAGCGGGACGGTGTCCTAGGATTCCCAGGGAAGGAGCCAGCGGAATGGATAGACAGCAGCAGGACATCCGGAGTATAAGTCAACCAGAAAAGACCCCATTTACCAAAAGCGCATCACCCCTGTAGGGGTAAGGAAAATCTGGTAAGTGTGGGCACAAGCGGGGAGCACCAGTGAAGTCACCCTTATCCAGCCATAGGAGATACTTAATATGCACTAAAGTCACCTTATTGTTTGCAACATCATTCTTTGAAGAAAACTGGTTTTTCAGCAAGGCATCTATTGCATTTTAAAAAATACTTAGTACCTTGTAGCAAATTGGGTTATTTAATATAAAAAATCTGTCATTATTGATTCATCCTCACTTTTTTTTACGGACATTTACGGATCTTTAAGGATTGTGTTTTTTCCACTTTTTTACAGTCTTTATTGTTTTAGCAAAGAACGCTTTTTAAGAATTATGGTATAGCCTCAGAGTGGTGAAAGTGTTCCTAGAGTGGGAACAGTAAGGACTTTTGTTTTACGGACATTTACGGACATTGGCAAACAAACTGTTGCTCATTTTTAAACATATATGCACTTTGTATGTACTGAAGCACTCTAAGCACTTTGAGTTTTTAACATCACATAAGATATTTTGAACACTATATGAATCACATTTAATTATATCACATATCATATAAGACAGCGCCACCTCCTGACACACCTTTTTATATGAATGGGATGTTTCCCACTATTATGACAACTAATCTGTGCTTCCCCCTTTTTTTCATTTTTTCCAGTTCTGTCATAGGTATTGGTTTTATGAAGTGGCTTTCCTCCATTCATGGAAGTACATCTTTCATCCTTTCTTTAACTGTGTTCACTCATATTGCACTGTATTGGGTGTTTGTAACATCATTTCATTTTGTTCTATCATGTTTATATATGATCGGATGACACAGTCAATTTTCATTGTAGCTGAGGTGGGTTTTGGCTGTATACGTTTCTGAGGAGGTGGAAGATAGTATGCTACTGGAGTCCAAGGGGCTTTTTTCCCTTTGTATACTATATTTACTAACTATTATATTTAAGTAATGTTATACTTATGATTTCCATGATACCATTATGGTTTGGTGAGGGGAGATGCTGATGGACGGTTGTCCCGTTGGTTACATCCCTCACCCACCGATTTTGGCTTAAATAGTATTTTCATTTCTTTAATTTTAATTTATTTATACAGTTTAAGTAATCCGGTCTCCTTATTACCACAACACCAGTTATGGGATAGACATGGTGATTTAAGCCTGGATTAAAGTCATTTTAATGCTTATTGGATAATGTTGTATATTCATATTTATTTTGGTCTATGTCCATACTGCTGTATGAGTTTGTTTTTTCTTTCTTTCCCTCCTTTTTTATAACAAAAAAGTTACATTTTCACTTTCATGCTGTCTTTGATATCGTACAGACTTGATATGTTTAACAATCAGTGTGTGGTATGTTTTTAATGCACTGTCTGGGAAGGTTTTAACTCTATGTTTGGCAACACCTCAGTATAGGGGCGTTGACCAGCAATCGTTGTTTCAGGCAACCTTTGGACTCTAATTAACCATGTACACCTGGAATTCTATTATAAATGTTTTAGCAGTCCATTTGTTATCTAGGTTATGAGTAAGCAGACATGTAGTCTGTGAAACGCGTCAACCTGCCTGTCTTATTGTGGATATGCTTTGTCTGCCTGGTGTCATGCACATTTGTTTGCATTCACAATAAATTCTACATTCAATCAAGTTTTGGAAGTGCAGTCACATCTCTCCTTCATTTGCTATCACATTGGATCACGGACCAGACATGCACCCGGCTTCTTGATTGTTCTCATCATTAGCACCTGGAGCGGCTCATTCCTTTCTCTTCGATACATCCTCATTTAATTTCACCCATAAGCCTACCATCTCCTGCTACTCTCAGGAAAAGCATTTCAAGATCCTGTCCCATTGGTACAGGGACCCATCAACACTACATAAGATTTTTCTGTCCATCCCTGCCACTTGTTAGCACTGTGGTTCGGCTCCAGGTATATACTTACATATCTGGTGGGAATGTGAGAGGATTCGCCCGTTCTGGATTTTTACTATCTATAGCAAAATCTATGAGGAGTCATTGACACCCACTGCAGAACTGGCACTCCTATCCATGCTGCCAGGCTCTAAAGCCTCCCAAAAACTGAGCCTCCTAAGCTGCTTCTTGTCTGCGGCACGGCAGATTATCCCCTTATTTTGGAATATGGATGTTACTCTTTCACTATCTTTATGGGTATTTACCTCATGGAGGAGGTGGAATGGAGAACAATGATACTTTTGACAAAAATAAAGGGTTTTTATGGTTAATTTTGATCCACTTTTCTTCCTCATAGAAATGCTCTCCACCTTGGCAAATATGTCATCGGCCTCCCCTTAGTTTAAAGGAGAAGTCCAGCTAAAGCTTGTTTGGCTGTACTTCTCCTATAGATCACAGGAGTGCAATACGTTTTTCACTCCTGTGACCCGTTTTCAACAGAGAGCGGACTTCAGCCTGCTCTCTGCTGAAAACGAGTCACAGGAGTGCAAAATGATTTCACTGCTGTCAGTCCAGGCACCGCGTCATCACGACAATAAAGTCTGCAGCCGCTAGGTGCCTGGACTGACACCCATCTCGACCTCTCAGTGAGCCCCTGAGAGACTGGGATGGCCCCCCCCCTTCACAGCCCAGTGCTCCAGTGAGCGAGGAGGGGGCAGTCTACAGCTCTCTGCTCAGGGAGCCCTGAAACCCGAGCAAACGGCAGTGTTCGATCGGTTGGTTCTCAGTGTAGAGCCTCCGGGGGATAGATGCAACATTGGACCCATGCTGCATCCACCGAGGTAAGTATGATTCAGAAAAAAGAATCCTTTACTTCTCTTTTAAGCCTACCTCAATGCAGTCTCCGGTCTGCTGTAAACCTAACACTCCTTTATTAGCTTCTCTTTTTTCCTGTGTCATTTGTGTTATAATGTGTTGAATTTGTGCGATACCTCTCTCGATCAGGCAGATTTTTTAGGTCATAAACTATTAGATCTTTATCCCAGACTTTTCCCCCTCTCTTTCCCTGTCCCTGCCCCCCAGCTCTTTCTTTCTTTCTCCTTCCTTTCATTCTTCCTTTCTTTTTCTCCCCCTGCTTACTTTTTCTTTGTGCTATTGTTGTTTACTTTATAACATGCCAGGCTATACTTAGGCTACCTACCACCGTGGAGTAGTTGATGGTCTTTCCGAAAGATTTTCTGCTTCTATCGAACCTGCTTCCTCATGTGTGGCACAGCTCTGTCTGAATTGTTTCTTCTGCTTCGTACGTTATGCTTTGGGCAATGGCCATTTTTACTGACCTAATGTAATTTTATTGTTGTGTTTAATTTTTTTTCTTACTTTGAAAAGTGACTTAATAAACATTTTCACCTCTAAACCTAAAATTGTTAAACAGATCCATTCGTTACAAAAAGATCCAAATGGATACAATTTTTTTTCTGTATGAAAGCTTCTTACTGCAGGATGCTTCATGGCATCCATAGATCTCAGGGATGCTTACTGTACATCCCTATCTCACTAACATCCCAAAATTATTTGCGTTTAGTAGTCAGAGCAGGGGACACAATTTTGCATCTTCAACTTAGAGCCCTCCCTTTTGGATTGTCCTGCGCTCCGAGAATCTTCACCAAAATCATGGCAGAAGCCTTGGCACCTCTGAGGATGCAGGAGATTTTGATTGTTCCTTATCTGGACGATCTGCTGCTGTATGCCAGCTCAAGAGACCAGTTGTTAGCTAACTTACAGAGTGTCACTTGGAGCGTTTGGGATGGCTTCTGAACAGGGAAAAGTCGAGTCTGGTATCCCAGATCATAAGGTTTCTGGGACACACCATCAATTTGTCTCAGGGAAAAAAAATTCTCTCAGAAGAAAAAAAGGACAAAGGTTCGGAACACAGTGAAGCAGATTCAGACAAACTTGCCAATTATGGTTCGATCAGCCATGTCAACATTGGGCCTTCTTAAAACCTCAATCCCAGCTGTTCAGTGAGCCCGCCTCCATTCGGGGGATCTTTAGCAGACAATTCTACAGAATTGGAAAAACAGATCACAATTCCCTCTCTGGTCAAGAGGAAGTTAAAGAGGTGGAGGAAGCAGATAAATTGAATGCAAGGTTTGCTCTGGACCTTCCCAGTCACAAAAAGTTTAACTATGGAAGCAAGCTCTTGGGGATGGGGGTTGCATCTCGAGGGTCAGATTGCCCAGGGGTCTTGGTCAGACTTGGAGGCAAAGAGATTCTTTAATTGGCGAGAACTGAAGGCCATTCTACTAGCGCTTTTAGCATTCCAGGAGATGATCAAAGGCCATCATGTTCAAATTCTTTCCGACAATGCTACGGCAGTGGCCTACGTTACAAAGCAAGGAGACACTAGAAGAAGGGTTCTCCTGACCATAGCGCTCCAAATCCTGCTATGGGCTGAACACAATTTGGCATCTTGTCAGCCATACATATGAAAGGAAGATTGAATCAAATAGCAGACTTTTTGAGCAAGAAAAGAGTTTGGGAGTCAGAATGGGGCCTGATTTTGGAGATTTTTCAGGTGATTGTACTCAGATGGGGTGACACAGAGTTAGGCTATTATTCGTTACTTACTGGGTTATACGCCATCTCTAGGTGAATGGACAATAGTAGACAAAGTCTTAGACAGAAAGTGATCCCCTATATAACCCTTCCCATACAAGAAGTACTTCAGTTTTTTACCAGTGTCTGCAAGGTGGATGGGCACATTTGTTTGAGGTCTCCCAGCACGGTTCTTAAATGAATCAAGGGATTGACCGATCGGATCCGTTGGAAGAAAAGCTTATATGCTTAAATAAATGGTACCCGAGCCTCTCAAAGAAGATGCAAGGATCCTGCAAAGTTTTGCCTGTAATGTGACCTCCAGGCGCTGGACCCTGCGTAGTGGAATCTTGGACACCACAGAGCTAAGGCATTCCTGCATGGTGCTGCACAAGTCCACGGGAGTGAATCCTAAAACATGAAAAGGGTACCCAGTCCTTGAAGGTCCCCCATTTGCAGTTTGAGTTTGCAGAAAGCGTCCCCAGGCAACAAGATGGGGGAATCATGCGGCTCATCTCAGTAGGCTCAAGGTTGACAGGCAAAGCCTGCTTCTCCTAGCGCCTCTACACCCTCTGATACCCTAGCAGAGGCACTGGCGGCCTTTCTCTTGGATGAATCCAACTCTCCATGCCACTCAGGGATCAAACGACTGGACACAGACATTTGAGTGCTCTTACAGGCCCTCCCTATCAAAAGGGAGATTGAGGCCCTCATTCTGCAGCTGGAGGATGCCCACTGCCAAGACATCCATGTAATAAGGATGGATGTGCAGTCACTTTCTAATAGGGTAAACTCCAGAGAAACTTCTCTATTGGCACTGGAACTTTGAGTGGCAGCCCTGGAAAGCTCCCAAGGAATACAAATGGATGCAACCGTGGCCCTACAACTGCACCTGTAGGAGCTGGAAGACCAGAGTCGTCGAAACAGCCTGCGGCTCCGGGGTCTTCCGGAGGCTACAGGCACGGAGAACCTTGCAGAGACAGTCAATGCCATTTTTCTCAACTTTCTGGACTCTTCTGCATCCTCTCTGGAACTATATAGGATCCACAGGGCCCCAGACCATTTGATCCTAGAAGACCACACAATGGGATTTGCCGCATACATCGCTATACACAGAAGGAAACCATCATCCGTAAGGCATGGGAATGTGGAGACGTAGACTTTAATGGTGCCTCTATCAGGATTCTGCTGGATCTGTCCAGAGCAACCTTACAACACAGAGCCATGCTTCGTCTGGTTCTCGCACACCAACTGAAATATACCTACCACTGGGGCTACCCATTTGCGTTCACATTTCGGAAGACCACAGCATCTTTTACCTTGCGTACACCAGCGGATCCACCTGCTCTGTTCTCTTTCCTGGAAACCGATCCCATCCAGGTCCCCGACTGGCCCCTGATCCTTCCCCACCGGGCAGGCCACTCTTGACTGTGAGGGTCCTTACAGGATTAGCTCAATCTCCCCCTGCATTATGTGCCTTTGAATAGCCCACTGTATGTATACCTCCTATAGCTGACTGACTTTTTGAGGTGAATATTATATGTAAACGGTCCTCACGGTGTGACCCCCGTGGACCAACATATAAATAAAACTAGTGCCACATCCCAAAATTGACAAGGAGATACTGGGAGTGTTCCAATTGGAAAATTGGGGACTTTAACTACTTCAGCCCCGGAAGGATTTCACACTTTAGGACCAGAGTGCTTTTTGCAATTCGGCACTGCGTTGCTTTAACTGATAATTGCGCAGTCGTGCGACGTTGTACCCAAATTAGATTTGTGTTCTTTTTTTCCCACAAATAGAGCTTTCTTTTGGTGGTATTTGATCACCTCTGCGTCATTTTTGATCGCCTCTATAAATAAAAGAAGAGTGATAATTTTGCAAAAAAACCCCCCAAATTTCTTACTTTTTGCTAAAGTATAAATCCAAAAAAAAATATATAAAATATTTTTTTTTTATATCGGTTTTGGCCGATTTATATTCTTCCTCATATTTTTGGTAAAAAAAAAATCGCAATTGGCCTTTATTGATTGGTTTGCGCAAAAGTTGCTGCGTTTACAGATGATGAGAATTAATTTCTGGGGTTTTTATTTTTTACTAGTAATGTCGGCGATCTGAGATTTTTAGCAGTACTGCGATATTGCAGCGGACATGTCGGACCATTTTGACACTTTTATGGGACCATTGGCATTTATACAGCGATCAATGCTATAAAAATGCACTTATTACTGTGTAAATGCCATTGGCAGTGAAGGGGTTAACCTGCAGGGGTGCTCTAAGGGTTAACTGTGTTCCCTGGGCGTGTTCTAACTGTATGTGGGCTGCCCTGGCTGGGGAAAGGGGGTGATCATGGCTTCCATATAGAGGAAGCCTGTGATCACCGCCCTTCCCCCTCTAACAGAACGGAGATCCGTGTTTACTTACACGGACCTCCGTTCTTTCACTGCAGGCGGGTAGCTGGCGGTGATAGAGTCTGCCCTACCCACTCCCTGCCCCCCTCCTCCTGAACACAGTGAGCGCGCCTCCGGCGGTGCGCACTCAGTGAGAGATATCGCAGCCGCCATCATATGAGGGCGGTTTGCGATATTGAGGCACTTTGCCGCCGTCATGCGCCGGTCGGCAAGTGGTTAAAGGCATTTCGATTGAAAAAGATCCAAACATGAAACTAAAGTATATAAAAAATATATTTTTATTCAAAATTCATTAAAATAACATAAATAAAAAAGAGAATACATAATCACCCCAGGGTATATAGTGGCATAGACACTCGCAGAGGACAACATTGGTCATCCTGCATAGTAACTAAGAATGTAGCCAAAACATAGATACACAGCCAATTGGGACTACAGATGGAAGAGGCTTCTAGGCGGGACCCCGACAGACGTCCATCAACATAGGAACATAGAGCTGTTGGATACCGTCTCTACATGTTTCGCATCCAAACAACGCTTCCTCAGGAGAAGATAGGGTGAGTATTTTCATAAAAATCCTATAGGGGTAGAACACATTATCACAATATAGTTCAACAATACAGTGGCTTTATTGGATTTACGGAAAACAAAATTGCATAAACAATTGCGGTATTCACCGGGTCAGATGACGCGGGGGATGGGTGGTGCCTGCACCCTCCCTGCGCTCTGATTGGTGGCAGGCTTGCATTTATGGACACAGCTGTGTGGCTCAGTCCGCCGGCTGTGTTAGGGGGGAGACATACAGGGAGCCGAGAACAAACAGAGGAGGTAAGTTGTCCTCCATGTGGCAATTGTTTAATGGACCTTGCTGGTTTGTCAGTCAATGGCCCCCAAAAGTGTATTTGATTATATAGGAGAAAACACAAACCAGGACGCACCGACCTTGTGCCATACCATTAAAAAGTTTACTAAAATGTTTAAATAAAATCCATATACTCACAAGCGGAGCAGGCAACAAAGCATAAAAGTAGGAACACCTCCTATGAAGTGGAAGAGCAGCACCTCAGCAGAGGGACTGGACGGTGTCCGTATGGCTAGGCTGACGCGCTTCCAGGGCGAACCCTCTTCATCAGAGCCTAGTTGACCATACAGCATACCCCCCAATAAATACATACTAGCTAATGAGCCAGGTGTCAGTGGGCGGACCCGGCCCTGCATGGATGGCCCGCCCCTTCGTAGGGGGTGTGGTGGCATGGCCAATAAGACAAGGTAATACCCCCCACACACTCCTAGGCACCCACGACCCTGTATATACCAGCATCAAACCACCAAACTTCAATAACAATAGTCATCATCATCAATACAAAATACATGAAGTGAATCAACATGGCCACAATTAGATATATAAATATCCATACTCATATCACCCTTGCTTCTATAAACTCACCTATCTCCACTTAGAGCATTCCTGCAATAGTATGTATAGAGAGTCTTTGCAATAACAGTGCAGGAGATGGTGGAGATAGTGTGACCAGGTGAGTGGTGCAAGAGATAAAAAGCATCATCTTACCATTACAGGAGCTTATCAAACCCCATGAAAAGGCTTCCGGGATCCCCTCCTACATGCTTGTCAGATATTGGTGAAAATCCCTCCTCATTCACCACCGGCATCTATGATGCCTGGGACGCATGGGAGCCGCTGACCCGGAAGTGGGGCGCAATTTTCGTTCCACCCACGTCACTTCCGGGTCGCCCATGCCCCCATAGTTTGAGACCGGCCTGAGAGGGCCGGACCTGATGTAACCATAACAACCTGGGAGGGAATCCTACATCGTGGAGGGCATCGTGCACACAGTCACATGACAGATGTGTCCGAAGCCCCTCCCCAGCCAATCACAATAACCCCATTGCTTCACAGCTAGGAGTTATTAGAACTGCAGGGGCGCTCTAAAAGTGGCGCTTAGTTTTACTAGCACTAATAGCCATTCTCTCAGCACCTGTCCTTTGTGCAGACGTTACATTTGATACTGATAATAAATAATAATGAAAAATTACATATATATATATATATATATATATATATATGGGTCTCCATCTAGTGGTAACTTAAATAATAGCTATATAGACACAGATGTGCATAAATATATATAGAGAGACAACCACATATAAATATATCAGGAGGCATATATGCTATGTAACAAACTGAGGGGATAGCTATCATGGTCTCATTGTGGTCTATATTAGAAAACCAATAGGTACCTTCCTTAAACCAGGTACTATATATTGAAACAATTCAGGAGAATAACATGATGTGGACTCAATCTCAGAACACACCAAAACGGGAGATGGGGGGAGGGGGAAAGGAAGGGGACGCAAAGAAAGGGGGAAAAAAAGGGGGGGGG
>BLSH010186546.1:5888-17141 GCA_018402905.1 Glandirana rugosa
GTCCTTCTCTTGAAAGGGCTGTTAAGGCCCCTCACATTCATTGATAGTAGCTTAAGTGACATCTTCTAAAGGGAGGGAGCTATGGTTCCAGACGCTGAGTTTACTCAATTTGTCCGAGGGAAAGTAACATGTGCTCTTGGTTTTCGTGGCCTTCGTTGACAAAAGGGCGTAGAAACTGTGTGCAACCGTGGGTAGTAATTTTCCCCCATGATGGGGTAAACAGGGTATAAAAAACATATGGGAAGGGGTGAAAGTTAGAGCAAGTGGAGCTAACAAACTCAGCTCTCTTGGGGGAGAGGGGTAAGAACCAAAAAGGAAGGTGGTAGGGGGTTGGGAGTACCCCTGGTTTGTTCCTACTGGGTGAAGGGATCAAACCGAAAACAAAGGAAAAAGGTCTTACCACCGGAAGGTATGCCGATTGTCCGGCGGCTTTGTTCTTTTGGCTCCGATAAGCTTTTCGAGGTGCCGAAAAGAGGATGCTGTGCCTGTTGTCGGAGGAGATGAGCTGCTTGGTAATTCCCGTGAAGTGCGGGTCAGTTACGGATGGAGCTTCTATTTTGTCTCCGTTGCTGGGGTGGTCGCTGGTGTTGATTGTCCGGTGGCGTGGTGTCTGTTGAAGGTGGCAGGAGGCCCCATTGTTGAAGGAGGCTGAGGCCTGCTTCTTGAGAATTGATGGTGAACGTTTCGTTGTTCCTGTCTAGGATCACTTTGGCCGGGAAACCCCACTTATAAAGTATCTTGTGATTCCTTAGTATTTTAGTGATGGGCACCAGATTGCTTCTCGCTGCCATAGTTGCTTTGGAGAGGTCTGCATATATTGAGATTCCAGCGTAGGGGTCGGGGAGAGCTGGGTTGTTTCTGGAGTATGAGATTAGTTGTTCCTTTACTTGGTAGAAATGGATTTTCGCGATCACATCTCTTGGGACTTTGTCTGGTAGGTGGGGCGGTTTGGGCAGTCTGTGTACACGGTCTATAGTCATATCAATAGGTTGAAGCGCAGGAAGGGCCGCCATCATCAGCTGTTGAATATAGTTGCGCAGGTCCGACGGCTTAATGTTTTCAGGAATTCCTCTAAACTTCAAGTTATTCCTTCGGGCCCTGTCCTCCAGGTCAATGACCTTTGCTCTGAGTGCAAGAAGTTCATCCTTGACTTCATAGTGGGCATCAACTAGTTCATTATGGGCTTTAGAAAAGTCCCCCATTTTATTTTCTACATAGTCCACTCTTTCTCCAATGCTTTCTATGTCTCTTCTAGTTGCTTTCATGAATGCTGCCATATCCTGCTGCAGGGCGCCTCTGAGGGTTAATAGCATTCCCTTAAGAGTGTCATCCGTGATGGTTTGCCCCGTTGTGGGAAAGGAATCAAGCTGCTGGCTGTACTGTGAAGATTCCTCCATGTTATCCTCATTCCCACTATCAGCTCCTGACCTCTCACTCTGGTTCCCCACCTTCCTCTTCTGTTTAAGCGGGCTGTCAGACGGTGAGGCTGGCAGCGGGAAAATATCTCCTACAAGCTCACCTTGCTGGCTGCGCTGCAGCGGTGGGTCTCCCTCCCGCTCCGACTGGGCTCTGTGCGCCGCGGCGGCGCCATTTTGGGATCTCCGGCCTGCGGCAGGGACGAAGAAATCATCGATTTTTTTGGGCCCCTCTCTGTCTTTACGCTTCCCGGAGGGCAGCATCTTGTTCAGCCTGAGTAAGGTGTTGTTTTTGAGCCAAAAGGGTGCTCTTGTTGTCGCTCTGAAGCCGCTTTAGCCGCCGAACAGCCGGAGCTCACTCCTCACACGTCCATCCGCTCCGGATGCCGGCTCCGCCCCCCATGTCGGACCATTTTGACACTTTTTTGGGACCATTGGCATTTATACAGCGATCATTGCTATAAAAATGCACTGATTACTGTGTAAATGCTATTGGCAGTGAAGGGGTTAACCTGCAGGGCGAGCTCTAAGGGTTAACAGTGTTCCCTGGGCATGTTCTAACTGTGGGGGGACTGCCCTAGCGGGCAAGGGGAGCAATCACAGCTTCCATGTAGAGGAAGGCTGTGATCACAGCCCTTCCCCCTTCACAGAACGGAGGTCTGTGTTTACTTACATGGACCTCCGTTCTTTCACTCTGGGGGGGCATCGCGGGTAGCCGGCACCCGCTCCCTGGCCCTCCCCGAACACAGTGAGCGTGCAGGCGCGCCTCCGGCGGTGCGCGCGCGCTCACAGTGAGCGATCTCGCAGCCGCCGTCAGATGACGGCGATTTGCGATATCGCACCACTTTGTCGCCGTCAACCTGCGGTTGGCAGTCGGCAAGTGGTTAAAGAAGACCCCTCAACCTGAATTGGACAACCACATCCTGCAGCAGTGATTTACAGATCCTTGGGGTAAGTTCTTTCTACTGGCCTCAACTCCACAAGCAAACTCCTTAGATCCTTCAGATTTATAAGAACTCATCCTCAGCTCTAGCATTGAGAACCAAGCAATCAAACACTGTGGATCGCTCAGTTCTCAGAGCTCCCTGAGCAGAGAGCTGGTGACTATCAGTCACCAGCTCTTTGCTCTGTCCTCCCATGCACACTGGAGTGCTGGGCTGTAGAGGGGGCAGGAGTGGCTGGCTCAGACTCTCAGCAGCTCACTGAGAGTCTGAGCTGGGTGCCAGTACAGGCATGTGGGTGGATCCTGACCATATGGTTTCCATCTTTCCCCAGCCTGGCAGCCTGCGGTCTGCTGAAAAAAGGTCATAGGAGTGCAAAACAATCTGCACTCCTGTGATCCATAGGAGAAGTACAGCCAAACAAGATTTGGCTGTACTTCTTCTTTGAAGAAACTTAAGGTCACATGACCTGGATATAGTGGCAAACCATTTCCATCTGATACAGATACAGTTACATCTCATGTGGGAGAATGCAGAGGGGCTTCCCTTAGCTCATAAAGTTGGTGGACCAAGGGGGCAGGTGTGTTTTTCTAAAAAGTTAAGAGAACATTTTGGAGGCTGATATTACTCCTTTCCTTCTGAAAATTCAAGTTGCATAGCTGTCTCTTCATTAAATACATTCTATGTCACTGAAGAGAAGGTCAAGAACAGCAACCTCTATAACACCTCTGTGTTCCTTTAAATAAGCCCTCCATTTCAATCTGCAGCCATCTGTTACATTGTAACTCTGCAATTGTTACTTACTTGCAAGCATGGCCCCTAGGGGCATTCTCAGCACTGCACTTGTATCAAATACTTCTAGAAATTGAACATTCTGCTCTTCAACTGTCTTACTACTTTTTGCTTTTGACAAACCCTACAACCTTTATTTAGCACAAAGGAAGAATGAAGGATACTGAAATGAATGCATAAGTTTTTACCAAGCTGAAGGTGGTGAGAGTCTGAGACTAGAGATGGGTCGAACCAGATAAGCAGAACTTTTGAAAATCGCAAATATTTGGAACCAAATAACAAACCCCATTGGAGTCTATGGGACACAAACTGGAAAAATCAAAAGTGTCCATTTTTAAGGCTTACTGTATATGCAAGTAATTGGGCATACAATGGTTATGGAAATACGGGTACTGCCCCTGGGGGGGACATGTATCAATGAAAAAAAGTTTGTAAAAAACATAATTTTTAAATGAGTAGTGATTTACTTATGCTTAATGTGAAACCATAAAAATGAAAAATAACTATTAAAATGAAAAATTCCTTTAAATATAGTGCCTGGGGGGTCCCCTTAGTCTGCCTGTGATGTGCACATCTGTACCGCGTACAGAGCCTGCGGCAGCAATAATGACATTTATAAAGCCAAAAAAATGCCATTTTCCATTCAAGATTTTTTTATTTTCTAAACAACGGCTTGGGGAGCCAGTCTATATGATAAGGCCACATTTTGGGCGGCACAATGGTGTAGTGGATAGCACTTTCACCTGGCAGCAAAAGAGTCGCAGGTTTGAATCCCAACCACACTACCTGCCTGGAGTTTGCACCCAGTGCCTGTGTGGATTTCCTCTGGGTACTCCGGTTTCCTCCCACACTCCAAAGACATGCTGGTAGGTAAATTAGATCCTGTCTAAATTGGCCCTAGTATATATATAAATGTGAGTTAGGGACCTTAGATTGTAAGCTCCTTGAGGGTAGGGACTGAAGTGGATGTACAATATATATGTAAAGCACTGCATAAATTGACAGCGCTATATACCGTAAGTACCTGATATAATAAAAAAAATTGGGCACTCGAAACATGTTTAGAGATTTTTTGAATACATTCTGGTGTCTCTTTCGCAGACTTTGGAGAGAAGGGACAGGTGCAGAAAAATTGGTCTTTGGGTGTCTGTGGTGCCTTCACACCATAACCCTATAGAGCAGGGGTAGGCAACCTGGGGCCCTCCAGCTGTTGCAGAACTACAAGTCCCATCATGCCTCTGGGAGTAATTGTAACTGCCAGCCTTGCAATGCCTCATGGGAAATGTAGTTCCACAACAGCTGGAGGGCTACTGGTTGCCTAACCCTGCTATAGAGGTACCCTTGATAAAAGCAAGAATTGGCCTTGCTTTCAATGAAATGCATGATGCATTATTCTTTTTTTTAAACCAGCAATGTAAACACACTTTTTTATTTTTGTGCAAGAAATCCACCGCTGGCCACAAATGTAGTATTTTGTTTTTGTTTTTTTTTAAACCAGCGATGTAGACGCACTTTTTATTTTTGTGCAAGAAATGCACCGCTGGCCGCAAATGTAGTATTTAGAATATATATTTGTTTTAAACCAGCAATGTAGACACACTTTTTATTTTTGTGCAAGAAATGCACTGCTGGCCGCAAATGTAGTATTTAGAATATTTTCTTTTTTTTAAACCAGCGATGTAGACGCACTTTTTAATTTTGTGCAAGAAATGTCCCGCTGGCCGCAAATGTAATATTTTGCACACAAAAAAAATAAATAATTTGTCTAAGTGCAATGTAAAAGCAGTATTTATTTAGCAGGAATCTGTTTTAGCCTGTGCACAGAATACCTTTTCTTACACCTTGTCTGTTTTTGCCCCTAGATAATCTTCCACCATATGATGCAGTCACTGCCAATGGGATGTGGAGGCTGACAGCCCTGGGTGCCAAGAACAAAAAAAAATTTGAAAGGCATCACTGAGGTGGCCTCCTTCTCCACTGCTCCTCTCTTGACCAACAGAAGCCTCAAAACTATGTTTTCCACCAGACTGTAACCTACCAGAGTCAGGAAAGGCATTACATAAACTTCTCTTTAAGGTGTCCTCAAGAGATTTCATCTTCTGCTCCTTCTGTGGGGACTGGATACATTCCAAGACTTTACCCTTGTAACGGTGGTCAAGGAGGGTTGCCAACCAATAGTGATCCTTCTCCGTGATGCCACATATTCTCTGGCCTTTTCGCAGGCTTTGAAGAATGAGTCACTGAGGATTACAGTATCTGGAACTGCCTCCTCCCAGCCACGTACTACTCCCAAGGGTTCTGGTGATGGAAAACCATCTGTTAAGGGTTGACATATGTCTTGCTCTGCTTCAATGCCTCCAAAACTGCCAGAATCCTCCTCCTCCTCCCTCTCCTCTTTTGTGTTCTGTGTCATGTTAAGAATGGTGTCAGCATAAAGCGAGCCTTGAGAGGAAAGGAAGTCCTCCTCTTCCTCTCGCTGCTCTGCCTCGAGTGCCCTGTCCATAATGCCATGCAGAGTCTGCTCCAGCAGGAACACAACAGGGATTGTGTCATTGATGCATGCATTGTCATGGTTCACCATCCTTGTGGCCTCCTCAAATGGTGACAGTACCGTGCATGCATCCTTTAACAGCAACAATTGGCATGGAGAAAAAAAGCCAAGCCGGCCTAAGTCTATAGTTGTGCCATAATCACACAGGTACTCATTGACGGCCCTCTGCTGCATGTGCAGCCACTGCAGCACTGCCAAAGTCGAGTTCCACCTAGTGGGCATGTCACAAATTGGGCGATTTATGGGCAGGTAGAATTTCCCCTGAATTTCAGCCACCAAGCACTGGCTGTGTATGGCTGCCTGAAATGGCTACAGACTCTTCTGGCCTGCTTTAGCAGATATTCCAACCCTGGATAACTAATTTAAGAAATGCTGCACCATCAAATTGAGAGCATGTGCCAGGCATGGTACATGTGTCAACTTTGGATGTCTAAGGGTGTACAGGAGGTTTGTGCCACTATCGCACACCACCATTCCTTGCTCCAGCTGGTGTGGCATGAACCACCTCTGGGCCTGTCCATGCAGAGCTGCAAGAATCTCTGCTTCAGTGTGGCCCCTGTACCCTAGACAGATCAGCTGAAGCACTGCATGGCACCTTTTAGTCTGACTCATTGAATAGGCTCTTGAACACTTACTGGGTACTTGTGGTGTGTAAGACAATTCAGCAGCGGAGGGCATGGAGGAGGAGGAGGATGAGGAGGGGGTAGAGCTGACAAATCTTGCATCATCACTAGCTGTATGGAGACGTGGCAGCACAAAAACCTGCAACACTGAGCCCTGACCTGCATCCTTCCTAGTTGCAAGCAGAGTTACCCAGTGTGCTGTGAACAAAATATATCATCCCTGACCATGCTTGCTGGACCACATGTCAGCAGTAACGTGGACCTTGCCCAATGATGCCACAACATTGCCTTCCACATGATAGTAGAGAGCTGGAATGGCCTTACGTGAAAAGAAATAGCGGCTGGGAACCTGCCATTGTGGTATAGCACATTCTACAAAATCACGGAAGGGGGCAGAATCCACCAGACAGAAAGCCAGGAGATGTAAAGCCAGCAGCTTTGACAAGCTTGAATTTAGACGTTGGGCATGTGTGTAGCAGTGACTGTATTTTGTTTTTTCGCTGCAGCAGTTGGGGCAGAGAAATTGGCATGCTATAGTCTACATCCAGTGGTGTGCCACTGGAAGACATGCTTCAAGGACCTGGGATACCCTATGCTGATCATCCCAGTCAGTGGAGGCTGCTGAGAGATCATGAGGTATAGAGGAAGATTGGAAAGGTGCCGAGTGAGGAGGAGCAGAATTGTATCCTTTTTGTGTGGCTTTCAGGTGTTCTTGCCAATGGGCTGAGTGGTGGGAGGTTAAATGCCTTGTCAAGCATGTGGTACCCAAATGGCTGGTGTTTTTTCCACGCCTGATATGCTTGAAGCAAAGTTTGCAAATTGCAACAGTGCGGCAATCAACTGCACATATGCTAAAAAAGGCCCAAACAACTGAGCTGTGGGAAGTGGGCCAGGAGATAATATTTCTACAATCTGGTGGAATAGGATGGCTGCTTTCTACTCTTCCATGATGGCTGCCTCTTTGGGGTTGTGCTTCACCCTCACTTTCCTACTCTGCTCTCCCTGGCACCCAAGTCATCTCAGTGACCTCATCATCCCCTCTATGCTCATTATCACAGGAGACAACTTGGCAATATGTTGTGGCTGGGGGAACATGGCTGCCAATTTACTGTTTACCAGTGTTCTCCCCTCTCTGTAGGCTCATATTCTTACCTTCCTCAACCTCTGTTGTGCTCAAATAACTCAGCAGACTTATCCATGCCTGATGCGGGGGCTATGACTGGAGTAGCTGTGGACAAGGAGGCACTAGTCTCTGTTTAGATCACAGGGGATGAGGAGGACAAGGATGGTTTAGTAAGCCAGTCCACCACCTCTTCTGCATGTTGTGGCTGGAGAGCACGGGCAACATCACTAAACAGATGAAATAATGCCCTGCCGGATTGACCACACCCACCTTTGCCTGTGGACACATACACTGCTGGCCCCTCACAGTGCCATGGTAATGTCTGCCTCTCCTTGATTGCCTTTCAGACATGATAGGGGGGCATTTATTATCAAAATGTAATAAAGATGTGGAAATGTGTATGTGGATGCCCTTTAATGAATAGAAAGTGGTGTTTGGTACACTTTAAAGTGGAGCTCCACCCAAAAATGGAACTTCTGCTTATCTGATTCCTCCCCCCCTCCGGTGCCATTTTGGCACCTTTCAGGGGGAGGGGGGAGCAGATACCTGTCTTTGACAGGTACCCTGTCCCCAATTCCCGGAGACCGGGCCAGGGCGAAGTATGTCAGCCACTCTGTCCCCTCCTCCTCCCTCCCTTTCTGCCGGGCCAGTTAGAGAGTACAGCATGGTTCAAGCATGCACAGTAGGGACCCGGCCATGAAGCCAAAAGGTTCCCTTACCAGCAATGGCAGCGGCAGCACCTGACAGCTGATGGAAACATCAGCTGTGGTGCTGACATTGCTGGACAACCAATACTAGACAACCACATGATGAATACTCTGAATCTGGCTCTTCTGTTTCTTCAATTGTTTCACAGCAGGTTCGACCACGTGGTCCGGGACCCAAGGCACCTCGAGCACGAGCACAAAAACGCACTCGCAATGGAGGACAATCACCAAACGACGTAAGCAGCACTAAACGGTCAAATTCACCTCACATTAATGACACAGCCTCAGGGACGGGTAGTCTCATACCCGCCCTTCAGGCAGTCTTAAATTGTGGCGCACCTAACACTGGTAAAAAATCAAGTTCAGATGATGGTTTTTTAGACCATCTCTCCCTCAACACTCCCAAAAACCACCAAACAGAGCAACATCAAATCATATGTAGTTCAACCACCCCCACAAACTTAGAACAGACACAAAATAATAAATCTTACCACAACACCACTCACCACTGATCAGATATCGGTACTTCAATTAGGCCTAGGTTTTTGTCCCATATATCCAATCAACACGTTGGAAATGATTAAAGATCTACACTTGTTTGCGCGTAATTTAATGTATAGATATCTGTACGACGACGAACGTAATAGAAAGAAATTGCAAATTGAATTAATAGAACAAACAAAGAACTATACTATGGATGAATGCAGAGCTCTTAGAGACCTCATCCTATTATATGATGAAAGTGGCAATGACATTGAGGAGGAACCACAGGCTTCCCAAACATCCCTACCCCTGAGTACTGTGGCTTGTAATTCACCTGCAGATGCAGTACAAACAAAATTGCGCAAGTTTAAACCAAAATCCACCAAATTCCCGGACTTAACGTTATGCCCAACAATTTGGTCTTTTTTGCACCAATGTATTCGAGATTTAAAACACACAAAATGGCACCCAATTACACACAATTTATCTCCTCAACAACAAACAGCTTTAAAACAATCACAGAGTAATTCAGATATAGTGATTAAGCCCTCGGACAAGGGCGGAAACATTGTGGTGATGACCCATGATTATTATCAAACCATGTGTTTGAATATCCTGGGTAACTCTCCATGGTACCGCCCGATCAGCTCTGAATTGGCTACCCAATTTGAGGAAGAGTTTCGTCACTTATGTGTGGAGGCATTTTTGACAGGCATAATTGACAAGGACACATTCGATTATCTCAACATCAAACATCATCGTATGCAAACTTTCTACTCAATTCCAAAAATACACAAACACAAAACTAAACCACCCGGTAGACCCATAGTCTCCGGGATAGGCTCACTAATGGAGAATGCGAGCAGATATGTCGATTGGTTTCTACTTCCACACGTCGTTCGACTACCATCATACATACAGGATACAGTTGACCTTTTAAAACACATTGAGGATATACAAGCTCCATCTGGAGCACGACTTGTAGCGGTCGACATCGAGGCTCTATATTCTAGTATACCTCACAAACAGGGCATACAAGCAGTAGAAACTTTCTTAAATGAACAAGACACCAATACCTGGTCTCTGAATCAATTTATTTTAAAACGACTTACATTTATCCTGTCAAGAAATTGCTTTACATATATGGACACTCTCTACTTACAAACCCAAGGCATAGCCATGGGGACGTGCTGCGCACCCTCGTATGCTAATTTATATCTAGGCCACTGGGAACGTATGATCTTTTCGGATGATAGGTTCTCATCTTGGCTACAACACGTTTTATGTTGGTATCGTTACATTGACGATCTTTTGATCGTCTGGACGGGGACACTGACACAACTACATGTGATGCTTAAAGCCCTCAACAACAATGAGTACAACCTGAAATTTACATATAATATCAACTCTAAGAAAATTTCTTTCCTGGACCTTGAGATCAGGATAGAAACAGATGGGCAAATTACGACGAACCTCTACCGCAAACCAAGTGCAGGTAATACATTATTACATGCAACCAGTGCTCACCCGGTCCCTTTGAAGAGAAGCATACCAAATGCACAGTATCTGAGACTGCGCAGGAACTGTGCACATGATAATGACTTCCAGATTCAAGCTTACGGATTGCAACAATGTCTACTAGCTCGTGGATACTCAAAAACCATTCTGAAAAAGGCATACAATCGGACTATCATACAGTTGAGGGCTTCTCTTCTATATAAAGCTAAAAAAGATACAAACAAGCCAACTGTGAAATGAATTACAACATTTTTGGCCCATGAAAATCAATTGAGAAGTATTATCACTAAACACTGGCATCTTCTAGTGGAAGATCCCACTTTGAGCAAATATGTAACACCACATGCAGAAATAGTATCCAGATGTGCCACATCTCTTAAAGACACTTTGGTTTCCAGTCATTATAAACCTATGAGTGAGAGGTCATCACTTCCCCATGGTACATACAGATGTGGTAGTTGCACTAAGTGCCCTTGGGTGACTGAGGGATCCACCATCCTCCTCCCCAATAATCAATCGCATCGTCTGCGTCAATACGCTGACTGCACCACCAAAGGTGTAATTTATTTAATGAAATCTGATTGCTTAGCCTTTTATGTTGGGAAAACAATCGGGGAATTCGGGAAACGGATAGGAGACCATATTTACTACTCTGGAAATGGCAAAACCCTTACTCCGGTCACTAGGCACATAGGACTACATCATAGATACAACAATACGGTTGATCATTTATACCAGAGGATAGGCAAAGGGCTTAAGGGGCTAACAAAAGGGTTGTATTTTCCGATTCGTTAGTCTAAAGTAATTTATTTAATGTGGAAACCACCACGTCAGTCGCATAACTGCGTCTGCTACGCTAACTAATAACCCCTCCTCCTACCACCTAGGGAGTCAGTGGGTTCCCGTGAATCACGTTGATGGTGTAGACATACATGGTACCCCTTCACTACTGGAGAGTGAGTATCCAAATATTACTGACCTTTGGTTTCACAGAAATTCTCTACACCGTGTAGACCTATGATAAAGACGTACACCACAATGTATAAACGAGTTTCACCCTAGAAGGTGATCTTCTACGGTCACAAATCACTATTATGAAG
>BLSH010186546.1:23752-41319 GCA_018402905.1 Glandirana rugosa
TCCCCGGGCGGGCATGTGCCTCCCTTAACTTAGTCAGGCTTTGCCTTCCATCCCTCCAATTTCCTCCCCCCCCTCCCCTTCCCCACTCCCATCCTTCCCGATCCCATACCCAGGCCTGCCTAATGTTTTCCTTTCCCTCTCAAAGTGGAGAGTATATCCGGCATAGCGGTGGCCCCCCTTATCCGCTATGGCTATTCAACAACACAAGCCCCCATGCTAGGTGCACGCTTGCCCTAGCCCCTCCCCCCCCTTTTGTTAGAGGATCTTTATGGATACACGGCATGCACCAGGAGGCGCATGCCTGTGTTAGGGAGTCGGACCTGTGGTTGCGTCATCACTTGGCGGCCGGGCCGAGTGACACGCCCCAGGTTGGAGGGTTTAAATAGCCGCACATGCGGCGTTTACATTCTGTCGGCGGCAGCGGATGTAAGCAGTACCCTAGAAGGTCCTAAGGTAAAAACAGTCAGGTCCTTTGATTTGCCACAGGTGATGGCAAAGAACACTAGTAATTACTATCATTTGATCTATACAAAACAGGTGACGGCTCTTTTGATAGAGCATATATCCAGGGCATTTGCAGCTCTGTGTCTCTTCACTTCGGTCTTCCTTTCCCTATGTATGTTGATGACTGGCCACCTATTACTTCAGCTGCAGGTAAAACCATTGATATTGCCTCTTTCTTTATATACGGCCATTATAACAATGGTTTCTCTACCTTTGCAAATGCACATATTGTGTAAACTTTTGCTGGGCAGCAAGTGTCTGCTTATGCTCATTAGATCAATATTATATATTCATCTAGGAGCTACCTACTATGCTGATCAATATATGGGCATTTTGATATGGACTTGTCATTTCACATACAATAGAACACCTGTGCAGTTCCTCACCTGCTAGTAAGTATTTGTCATGTATTCATCAAATAAGTTTAGGGGTTAAACCCACCCCTGTCCCTCATTGGGTTATTTAAGTGGTGAACTATAGGAATTAATCCCCGATAATTTTCCTTCCTTTTCAGAAGCCCATTCACCCTTTTGTATATTCATCAGTTGTTTGACAGTGTTTTTCCTGCGTTTGTGTGGGACGCACAGCCTCACTGGCAGGTATGGCACTGTCTGTGTGAACGGTGTTGCACTCTATTACCAAACAGCATATACAATAATCTCTTATTAATATCTCCCCCCCTTTCTTTTCTTATATAGACCGCTGCTACATTACATTTTACCTTGCGCCCCTCTCTGAGGCTTATTAACCAATTAGCCTCTGCTGTTCCCGCTGCCGCATATCATCTTTAGACAATTGTCTGCTTTTAAAGGGTTCTATTAACCCAATTAAATTATTTATCTGCTCTACTAAACAAGGTACATACATTGGATTATTGAATTACTATATAAGTGAACAATGCCCACTGCTTTTAGGCTATCGGCTCATTGGGTATTTTAATGATGCTAATTCCTCTTTTCTGGGTTAATATGGAGTTTGTAGATATTTTTATATTCAATGTTGATACCATATAGAGCTAACATTATTTCATTTCATTATTATAACAGTATACCCTCCCATGCTCGCCCCAGGGGAGTCTTTTTGGCTTTCAGCACTATACCTCTGTGGTTCTATATGCATGGTAAGCAGTTGTGGGATTTTGTGTATCACTGTGACTGAACAAAAGATTAGGTGTTAGATATTTATACATTGGGGGCCTTTTCACAGGACCCTTTATGTAACTATTTATTGGTTTGGTCTGTATATTAAAGTCTCTTTATCATTTCAGTGTCTGGTCAAAAGTAATTGTGGTAATCTCCTGAAGAAGTGGATCTCCACTTCTTCAGGAAACATGTTGAGAAACACATTGCTATAGACCGTATGATAAAATATATATCATCTATGTATACCGTTCATGTTTTTGAGCGTACATGTCATTTTTAACATGTTTTTTCTATTCAAATAAACGTGATGTTTTTAAAGAAATTGACTATGTAAGCTTATGTTGGTACCAATAAAATCCCACAGCCCCTCTCACCTTCCTTGTGAGGAAATTCCAATATTGAATTAGGGATGTAGGTACCTATATCAATTCTTATAATTTGAGCTGAGTTTATGATATTATGGACTCCTGGACAGGTGTCCTAAAGTACAGTATGTGTAGCTTCTGACTTTAAGTTTTTAAAGGGGCGGGCAGACCTCCACTTTAACTTGAGTACTCACTACACAGACACACTCCACTGACACACTACAATATACTGCAGTAAAACTGCACTGACACACTGCAATATACTGTAGTAAATGTGCACTAATGCACTGAAATACAGTGCATGGAAATATACTGCATTAAATGTGCAGCAACACACTGAAATATACTATAGTAAACATGCAGTAATGCACTGAAATATACTTTATTAAATGTGCACTGTGACAGTATGCAAGGGGAAGTGGTAGGTGGACGCTACCTGTCGCATCGTCTGCGTTCATATGGACTGGATAAAACAGAGTCCAGTCCGGATTTTACCAGCAACCATGGCAGGGCTGGTTCTGGTCAGGAGTTTGTGGTCCATTGGAGTTCACCAGCAGGTGGCTTAAATAACCAGGAAAACAACACATTCTAGCTTTGACCTGGTACTCAGAGAGGGATCTGAGGGAGCTCTGTGTCTGTCTGGACTTTAAAAGACAAGGTTTGCATTATGGCTTATGTTTTGTTGGATTGTTTTGTTTGGATGTTGGGGGGCAGCCCCACACCGTATAGTGAGTAAACTATACTGTTTAGTTTAGCGCCAGATGGCAATGATTTATTTTCTGTTTTGTTTGTTTTTTTTAAAACTGCAAATCTTTTACCAATAAATCTGACACGCCGCCAGATTTTAAAGAAAGTTGCCTGCATGCTTACTATTTTCCTCAGGAATGTTGATCCCCACAAGCTAATTTCCCACACGTGGTGGAGCTCAGCGGGCATCTTTCCAAGATGGAGGAAATATTGAAGACCCTGTTACAAGCCGATGCAGCTCAGCGGGAAACCAACCATCAGGTCGCAGAGGCCGCCGCAGCACAACAAACTGCTCAACAGGAGATGAACCAACAGCTTGCGGAGGCCCTGCTGGAGTTAAAAAAGGAGCCCTCACCTGTGATAACAGTAGAACCAAAGTTGGTGCGCGCCTCTTACCACATGCAGAAGATGACACCTGCAGATGACGTGGAGGCGTATCTCACAGCTTTTGAAAGAGTCACTCTTCGTGAAGGATGGCCAAAAGAACAGTGGGTGGGACTGTTAGCACCAAGGCAGAGATACTCGCACGCCTAGAGGTCACCATGGCAGTCTGGGCCCAGCGAATGCATCAGCGGACCTACCGCACCGACAAGCCACACTGCTCACAAATGTTTGAACTGGTCCACCTCACCAGGAAGTGGCTACAGCCGGAGACTTTGCCAGGTCCCCAGATTGTGGAGTGTGTGATCATAGATCGCTATCTATCTCCACTCCAATGTATCTAGGGGTGAAAGATTGCCCGGTGGACCCAGTAAGACTGTTCCAGGGTTCAGGGGTATGGGGAAATTTGATAAGACTGCTGCAGTTAAAGAGACTGTGGGCTCTAGACCTGGAGACTGGCCAAAGAAGCCAGGAAAGTCTTGGGGGCCCTGGAAAGGACTGGTTAAAGAGCACATACAGTGCTACAGATGCCATGCATTGGGCCATATTGCTGCCAATTGTCCCCTGAATGATGAACCCATACAATGCGATTATACTTATGTAAATAGACTTTTTGAACAGGCCACATATACAGCATCATGTTCAAATCGCATGGAGCAAATGTGTATGATTTTTGTTGATGGAAAGCCAATCACTGCACTGCTTGACTCTGGTAGTGTGGTAACATTGGTAAAAAGCAATTGAGTAAATCCTGCAAGGTTACACCCTAGCACTGTCGGGGTCATTTGCATCCATGGGGACACTCAAGACTACCAGATGGTGGTGGTTGAGATTGATAACCCTTGGAGCAGTGTGACTCATTCACTGCTAAATGACACCCTAGTGGACAGGGATGTTCCCCCTTTTTGGAGGTTATGGGAAGGCACAGGGCGTCTGGAGGATAGAGCTCCCCCTGCTGTGAAAGCATGGGAGCTCTCACCCAACTCTTTTTGCCAAATGGAAGGGGAGACTGGTGGCAGGACTGAGGAAGGATGAGACCCTCTTCCTTTTCCTGTACTGGCTGGGGAGCCAGAGGAGCTGGAAGATAGCTCCCAGCTGTGGGCTAATGACCCAGAAAATGTCTCTGACCCTGACTGTGAGAGTGAACAGAATGTAGTACCTGACTTAGAGGTGCAGAAAGAGGACTTCTGTACAGAGCAACTATGAGATGTCACTCTTCTTAGAGCCAGAGAAAACATGAAGGTGATGGATGGGGAACCTGTGGACCCTAATTGGGGGGTGTCTTTTCCCTACATGGCTCTTAAAAATAATTTGTTATATCAGGTGGTGAAACGAGGGGAGGATGATGCGGAAAAGCTAGTTGTTCCCAAACCCTTTTGCAGGATGGTGCAAGATTTAGCCGATGGACATGTTATGGGGGGACATCTGGGTATGGATAAGACCAGGGAGAGATTAACCCAAAAATTTTTCTGGCCCAGGTTGCATGCAGATATCAGAAAGTATTGTGAATCCTGCCCTGAGTGTCAACTCTCTATGCCCTCACCCCATTCTCCTAGTCCACTTGTTCCACTGCCCATAACTGAAATGCCTTTTCGAAAGAATTGGCATGGATCTCGTGGAACCCATAGTAAAGTCTGCTCAGGGACACTAGCACATCCTGGTAATACTAGATTACGTGACCCGCTATCCGGAAGCCATACCCTCGCGGAACACCTCTGCTAAGACTATTGCCAGGTAGTTGGCCCAAGTGTTTAGTCAGGTGGGGATCCCTAAAGAAGTCTTAACGGATCAGGGTACCCCGTTTATGTCCCGTGTAACCAAGGAATTGTGCAGGCTGTATAAAATCTCCCATCTCCGTACCTCGGTCTTCCACCCCCAAATGGATGGACTTGTGAAGAGGTTCAATAAAACGCTCAAAAGCATGTTGGAAAATGTAGTGGAGAAAAATGGAAGAGATTGGGATATGTTGCTGCGGTACCTTATGTTTGCCATATTAGAGGTTCTGTAGGCGTCTATGGGATAGTTCCCCTTTGAACTCTTGTATGATAGACATCCCAGGGGGCTGCTAGATGTCGCAAAAGAGACATGGGAAGGAGAGGCCATCCCATATAGGAGCGTCATCGAGCATATTTCCTTGATGCAGGATCGAATCGCAGCAGTCCTGCCCCTGGTGCAAGAATATATGGAGCTAGCCCAGGAGGCCCAGAGAAGGGTTTAGAGTTGCGATACCAAAATCCGGACTTTCAACCCGAAAAAGAAAATAAATTTACCATGTGAATCTTTAAAAACCGTGGAAAGACAGAGAGACTTTATTGCCAGTGCCCACTGCTCAAGAAGACAGGCTATCCATGACTCCGGACGTCACTGCCGCAACAAAATGACATTAAGGAATTTATCAGTAAAAATAGAGATTTTTTTTTCTCTCCCCTACCCGGGCTGACCACCATACTACAACATCACATAATTATGGAACCAGGGGTCCTCGTATATGTAAAACCCTACTAAATACCTGAGGCTATACGGGAGGTGGCGGCTAAGGAAATAAAAGCCATGTTGGAGTTAGATGTGTCAGAGGAGCCCCACAGTGCCTGGTTGAGCCCTATAGTGCTGGTCCCAAAGCTTGATGGCACTATCAGGTTCTGTAACAATTTTAGGAAGCTGAATAACATGACTAAGTTTGATGCATACCTGACGCCATGGGTTGATGAACTTGTGAACAGGTTGGGAGATGCCAGGTACATCACAACCCTAGACCTAACTAAGGGCTACTGGTCAATCCCCTTAACAGAGTCAGAAAAGAAAAAAACTGCCTTTTCTACCCCCAAGGGGTCCTTCCAGTACAAGCGAATGCTGTTTGGTCTGCATGGGGCCTCTGCATCCTTCCAGAGAATGATGGATAAAACTTCAAGGCCGCATCTCCCTTATGCAACCGACTATTTGGATGATGTGGTCATCCAAAGTCCAGATTGGAAATCACATCTGCCCAGAGTACAAGTAGTCATATATTCTCTTAGGGTAGCAGGTTTGACAGCCAACCCAAAAAAGTGTGCCGTAGGCCTGGAGGAGGCCATATACCTTGGGTATGTTATTGGTCGGGGACTGATCAAGCCCCAGACAAATATGATTGAGGCAATTCAAAAGTGGCCCCAACCAGTGAATAAAAAACAGGTTTGTGCCTTCCTAAGGGATGACAGGGTATTACAGACAGTTCATACCTGACTTTGCCACCATTGCCATCCCTCTGACCGATCTGATGAAGGGGAGAGGGTCGGGCATGGTTAAGTGAAAACCCGAAGCTGAGAAAGCATTCCAGAAGTTGAAGCAAGCTCTTTGTGTACAACCGGTGCTCATGACCCCGGAATTCACAAAGGAGTTTGTTGTACAAACAGACACCTCTGAGGTGGGACTAGGTGCTGTTCTGTCCCAGATCAGAGATGATGAGGAGCACCCAGCCGTCTACTTAAGCAGGAAGCTTAACAAGCATGAGAGAAACTATGGAGTGCCTGGCTATCAAGTGGGCCTTAGAGATGCTGAAGTACTACCTCTTAGGAAGGTTGTTTAGGCTAGTCACCGATTTATGCCCCCCTGAAATGAATGTGTAACAGGGAGAAAAATATTCAGTGACTATGTTGTTCCTGGCCCTATATCCATCTAAATTCACAGTGGAATACCGGGTGGGAAGACTCCAGAACAATGCGGATACTCTCTCCTGGGTCCACTGTATGGTTGGGACATTTGCTCAGCCACAGGGGGCTTGAGAAGAGGGGGGATATGTGACATTATGCTAGGTGAAGTGGTAGACGGATGCTACCTGTTGCCTCATATGTGTTCATATAGACTGAATTAAACAGAGGCTGATCCGGATTTTATCAGCCAACATGGCAGGTTCCAGTCCAGAGTTTGTGGTCCACTGGAGTCCACCAGCAAGTGGCTTAAATAACCAGGAAGAGAATACACTCTAGCTCTGACCTGGAACTCAGAAAGGGATCTGAGGGAGCTCTGTGTCTGTTTGGACTTTAATACAAGGTTTGCATTTTGGCTTATGTTTTATGGGTGTCGGGGGCCAGCCCCACACCATATAGTGAGTAAACTATACTGTTTAGTTTAGCGCCATATGGCGAGTATTTATTTTCTGTTTTGTTTGTTTTTTTAAACCTGCAAATCTTTTACCGATAAACCTGGCAAACCACCAGATTTTAAAGAAAGTTGCCTGCACGCTGACTATTTTCCTCAGGAAAGTTGATCCCCACAAGCTAATTTCCCACAGCACTAATGCACTGAACTATACTGTGTTAAATGTGGAGTAAAGCACTGAAATATACAACATTAAATGTGCAGTAATGCACTGACACATACTGTATTAAATGTGCAGTAACACACTACAATATACAGGGTGGGCCATTTATATGGATACACCTTAATAAAATGGGAATGGTTGGTGATATTAACTTCCTGTTTGTGGCACATTAGTATATGTGAGGGGGAAACTTTTCAATATGGGTGGTAACCATGGCGGCCATTTTGAAGTCGGCCATTTTGAATCCAACTTTTGTTTTTTCAATAGGATGAGGGTCATGTGACACATCAAACTTATTGGGAATTTCACAAGAAAAACAATGGTGTGCTTGGTTTTAACATAACTTTATTCTTTCATGAGTTATTTACAAGTTTCTGACCACTTATAAAATGTGTTCAATGTGCTGCCCATTGTGTTGGATTGTCAATGCAACCCTCTTCTCCCACTCTTCACACAATGATAGCAACACTGCAGGAGAAATGCTAGCATAGGCTTCCAGTATCCGTAGTTTCAGAAACTTGTAAATAACTCATGAAAGAATAAAGTTACATTAAAACCAAGCACACCATTGTTTTTCTTGTGAAATTCCCAATACGTTTGATGTGTCACATGACCCTCTTCCTATTGAAAAAACAAAAGTTGGATTCAAAATGGCCAACTTCAAAATGGCCACC
The DNA here is from genome assembly GCA_018402905.1 of Glandirana rugosa. Lineage (NCBI taxonomy): Eukaryota > Metazoa > Chordata > Amphibia > Anura > Ranidae > Glandirana > Glandirana rugosa. The sequence goes on from BLSH010186546.1 coordinate 31,863, forward strand.
ATGGTCACCACCCATCTTGAAAAGTTTCCCCTCTCACATATACTAATGTGCCACAAACAGGAAGTTAATATCACCAACCATTCCCATTTTATTAAGGTGTATCCATATAAATGGCCCACCCTGTGCTTTGTTAAATGTGCACTAATGTACTGAACTATACTTAGTTAAACACACAGTAATGCACTGAAAAATACTTTGTTAAACGTGCACTAATGCGCTGAAATATAATTTGTTAAATGTGCAGTAATGCACTGAACTATACTGCATTAAATGTGCAGTAATGCACTGAAATATACTGCATTAAACATGCAGTAATGCACTGAAATATACTTTGTTAACCACTTCCCGACCGCGTAGTGACTATAAGCGGCGACAGCGTGGCTCTGTCCCGCTATATCGCCGCTTATAGTCGTCACTCATGGGCACGATTGCTCGTGCCTACCGCACGCTCCTGTAGTGGGGACACCGGTCGGGTGGACTTGATGTCTGCCGATGCGATTGCCTGTGACAGGGCCAGAACGGGGAACTGCCCATGTAAACACGGCAGTTTCCCTTTCTGACATACGGCATGTCAGAGATCTACTGATCCCTGTACTCGGGATCAGTTAGATCTCTGGTGCCCCTGGCAGCTCAGCCCCCATACAGTTAGAACACACACAGGGAACAGAGTTAACCCTTTCACTGCCCCCTGCAGGTTAACCCCTTCCCTGCCAATGACATTTATACAGTATTCAGTGGATATTTAAATTTCTGATCACTCCATAAATGTCATTGGTCCCAAAAAAGTGTCAAAAATGTCTGACATGTCCGCCCCAATATCACAGTCCCGTTAAAAATTGCAGATCACCGCCATTACTAGTAGAAAAAAAAAATTGTAAAAAACACCAGAAATGAATTCTCATGGTTTGTAAACATGGCAACTTTTGCGCAAATCAATCAATAGATGCTGATTGCATTTTTTTTACCAAAAATGTGAGAAAGAACATACATTGGCCAAAACTGATGGATAAACTTGTGTTTTTATATTTTTTTTTGGATATGTATTTTAGCAAAAAGTAAGAAATATTGTTTTTTTTGCAAAATTGTTGCTCTTTTTTTGTATATATCAGTGATCAAAAATGACGCAGAGGTGATCAAATACCACCAAAAGAAAGCTTTATTTGTGGGAACAAAAGGACGCACATTTTTTTTGGGGTACAATGTTGCATGATCGCGCAATTGTCAGTTAAAGAAACACAGTGCCGAATCGTAAAAAGTGCTCTGGTCCTAAAGTGGGAAATCCTTCCGGTCCTTAAGTGGTTAAATGTGCATCAATGTATTGAGCCATACTGCGTTAATCATGCAGTAACACACTGAAAATTTCTGCATTAAATGTGCAGTAACGCACTGACATATACTGCATTAAATGTGCAGTAACGCACTGAAATATACTGCTTTAAATGTGCACTAATGAACTGAACTATCCTGCTTTAAATGTGCAGTAACACACTGATATATACAGCATTAAACATGCACTAATACACTGAACTATACAACGTTAAACACGCAGTATTGCACTGAAATATACAGCTTTAAATCTGCAGTAATGCACTGAAATATACTTTGTTAAACGTGTAGTAAGACACTGAAATATACTTTGTTAAATGTGCACTAATGCAGTGAACTATACTGCGTTAAATGTGCAGTAACATACTGAAATGTACCGCGTTAAACGTGCAGTAACACGCGGAAATATACTGCATTAAACATGCAGGGGTGTACTGAAATATACTGCAGGAAACCTGTCCTGACAAGATAAATATACACTAAAGTAAAAATGAATGCTCAAACTACGCTCATGCTGCAGAAAAGAAAAACAGACAGCTTCAAACCTCCTTGCTCCTGTAGGTAATTGCACAATCCCAGAGGGTGCAGGCTCAATATGCTTGAAACATAGTGGTAAGAAAAAGACTCCGGACGGCCGCACTCCTTTGAATATTTATTGAATCAAGCCCATATGGTACACACAGGGAATAGAATGCTAACGCGTTTCACGCCCTCCTAAAGGCGCTTACTCATAGCTGATACAACATGGGAAAAAGTGCACATATATATACAGGTACATAGACAATCGTTTCCTGTGCTCAGCCAATGACCGACATTCGGTCAGCTGCTGCATGATCATCCACATAATTGAGTTCCTCGATCCCATAGCTTCAGCCAGATAGGTGTGGTACGGCAAAGTCCAACAGAGGATCAGAATGTAATGCATATACCAAACAGACAAAGTCTTAAAAAACATAACCATAAACTCCCCTGTAGGATATAGCCTAGCCGACCCATCTGTGAGGAGATCGAAGAAAGCCCAATATGAGTATACTAAAGCATAAAGCCTATACATAGGATATGCAAAAAAATGTATATAAACAAAAAAACAGTCAAAAAGTACATTCAAAAGTAATATAAAAATTATTATGCTAAAGGGGCAATAACATCCACATGAAATATGTAAAATATATAGACACATAAACATGCCTCATTAAATTAAAGGAGGAAGAAAAGAGGACCGGAAAACCGAAGTCCCTATTTCACCTCCTTCATTAGATAACACATTTCTTAAACAAATTAATTAAGAAAAATCAAGATCAAAATCAAAATATCCTAATATGTAAACAAAAAATACAGAAAACAAACGCATAATTTATCGTGCAAGTTCTGACATTGAAAACTCCAGCTGTGAACCCCATTCCAACAATCAGAGAAAAGGTAACAATGTAACCATGTGTATATATATATATATAAACAATGTTCACTATACATTATCAAATATAGGAATGGAATTCTCAGACAGAAAAAAACAATTCCCTCATACCCTTCAAATCCGAACAACTCACACTGCAAGAGGGAGGCATCAAAGACATATATAAAAAATTTACATCCTCAATCATAAAAGTGGGAAACATCCCACTCAAAGTTGAGACCCTCCGGTTTTCTGGTTCCAAAGAAAAATATCCAGAAAACCTCCCTCTTGCAGAGATGTTTGAACTTGTCACCCCCTCTGGGTGGAGACACAATCTCTTCAACTGCCTGCACACTTAGGCTCGAAGTCTCCTTCTGATGCACCTCGTTCCAGTGTTTGGAAACATTCGTGGGATGATTCTTATTGATGTCTCTAAGGTGGTCACTCAAACGGTCTCGCAGCCTCCGTGTGGAGCGTCCCACATACTGGACACTACATATCGTGTGTTACAATTAATGAATCTACTGATGTTCATGCTTTTGTTATTGGACATAGACTGAATAGTGTCACCTCTTTTTATTTTCGGACAGCACGGACACCCAGTCCCTCCACAACAAAACGTCCCTTTAAAACTCAACCAATGTGGTTGTCTAGGACTACTGCAAAAAAGGCCAGGGGAAAGTGAGGAACCCAAAGAGACCGCTCTCCGAGGGACCACCCTGACCCCTTTGTTCAAAACGCGGGCATACACTGGATCATTATGCAGCACAGGGACATATTTTAAAACAATGCTCTTAATTTGATGGAATTCCATACTGTGAGGTGTGGAGAAAACAGGACATCCATCAGCAGTGGGGATTGACCGTCTGGCCCTTCCGGTGCCATATAGTAACTTATCTACTGGTGCTTTATCTGCAATATTAATCGCCCTTTGTATGACCGAAGGTGAATAACCCCTGTCCAAAAAACGTTGTTGCATGTTCACCTTTTCGCGTTGATAATCAGACGGATTACTACAAATCCGCCTAAGTCTTAAAAACTGTCCCACCGGAATCCCTCTCAATGTATGCGCAGGATGGCAGAAATCGGCTCGAAGGAGCGAATTACCCGCCGTAGGTTTCCTGTGTAGGCCTGATATAATTCTTCCATCTACAGCTGTCAGATTCACATCCAAGAATGTAACCATCTTATCCTCATGACAAGCTGTAGATCTCAAGTTAAAACTATTGTCATTCATGTATGCGATCCACTGTTCAGATGTAGTCGCATCCTTGGATACTATAAACAGTAGGTCGTCAATATAGCGACCATAAAAATGAGTGTCCTGCCTGCGGGGACTACCAGGCGCAAAGATACGGAGCCTTTCCCACCAACCCATATAGAGGTTGGCAAAGGAGGGTGCAAACTTGGCACCCATAGAGGCTCAGCATCTTTGCAGATAGTAGTCCCCGTCAAACATGAAAAAATTATGTGTGAGCAAATACTCCAAACATAAAAGGATGAACTCTTGGTGCACTAATGAATGTGTGGTAAAATGTTGAAGGAAGAACTTGACGGCCTGTAAACCCAATGAGTGAGGAATGGATGAATATAAACTTGCCACGTCGCAAGTAACCCACCCAAAACCATCCTGCCACTCAAAATTCTTTAACCGCTTGCCGACGGCTGATCGGCAATTGACGGCGACAATGTGGCTCTGTAACGCGAATCGCCGTCATACGACGGCGGCCGCGATACAGAGCCACTGTGAGCGTGCGCGCGCCGCCGGAGGCGCGCGCGCGCGCTCACTGTGTCCTGGGGGGTCCAGGGAGCGGGTCCGGCGGCTTCGATTGCCGCCGGCCACCCGCGATGCCCCCCCCGGAACGAATGAGCGGAGGTCCGTGTATGTAAACACGGACCTCCGCTCTGTGTGAGGGGGAAGGGAAGTGATCACAGCCTTCCTGTATACGAAGGCTGTGATAACTTCCTTTCCCCAGCTAGGCAAGTCCCCCTACAGTAAGAACACGCCCAGGGAACACAGTTAACCCTTAGAGCGCCCCCTGCAGGTTAACCCCTTCACTGCCAATGGCATTTACACAGTAATCAGTGCATTTTTATAGCACTGATCGCTGTATAAATGCCAATGGTCCCAAAAAAGTGTCAAAACATTCCGACATGTCCGCCCCAATATCGCAGTACCGCTAAAAATCGCAGATCGCCGCCATTTTTAGTAAAAAATAAAAAAAAAATAAAAACCCCAAAAATGAATTCTCATCATCCGTAAACGCGACCACTTTTGCGCAAACCAATCAATAAACGCCGATTGCGATTTTTTTTATCGCAAATATGAGGAAGAATATAAATCGGCCAAAAACGGTGAAAAAAAATGTTTTTTTATATTTTTTTTTTGGATTTGTATTTTAGCAAAAAGTAAGAAATTTGGGTTTTTTTGCAAAATTGTCGCTCTTCTTTTGTTTATAGCGGCGATCAGAAATGACGCAGAGGTGATCAAATACCACCAAAAGAAAGCTCTGTTTGTGGGAAAAAAAGGACGCAAATTTCGTTTGGGTGCAACGTCGCACGACCGCGCAATTGTCAGTTAAAGCGACGCAGCGCCGAATCGCAAAAAGGGCTCCGGTCCTAAAGCTGGAAATCCTTCCGGGGCTGAAGTGGTTAATTTATGTAACAAATGACCTGTGTCCCTAATGAAACCTGGAAGCTTGGATACCATAGGCTGAAGTAAGTGGTCGACCCATTGTCCCAGGCGCTCATTAAGAGAGCCAATCCCGGTGACAATGGGTCTGCCATGAAGGGGAGTACAGCCCTTATGGATTTTAGGGAGGTGGTGGAAGATCGGCATCACTGGATGCTCCGGCAACAACATCTCTTTGTCTTGTTTGGTAATGATGCCCACCACCACCCCCCTATCCAACAAACAGGACAACTCTTTCTTGAAACATAAAGTAGGGTCACTAGAAAGGCATGTGTATGTGGCAGTATCTGATAATTGTCGCAGAGCCTCATCTCTATAGGCTTCCGCGTCCAATACCACAACTGCCCCCCCCTTATCCGCACTCCTAATGACTATGCTACTGTCCTCTTTGAGGACCTGTAGTCCCAAAGCTTCACTCGATATTAAATTGCTGTTAATAGAAGACCTGCTGCTTTTTTTGGCTAAGGATACAAGATCTCTCTCAATTAGCTTCTGGAAGAGATCCATATCTTTCCCTCGGGAGCCAATGGGGTAAAAATCAGATTTCACCCTGAAAGGAACCCCAATATACTCCGAGGTGGATTGAGTAGAAGGTAAATCCGACTCCAAAGCCAGATCCAGCAGATCATTCAACCCACATACATCTGAAAATTTACATGGAGAAGGACAAAAGGCCAGATGAACCCGCTCACTGTCCTCCTGGGCAATACCATCATTACTCAAAGAATTCTCATTAAAGAAATGCCTTCTGAGAGTTAATGTTCGTACAAGTCTATTAACATCCAAAATAGTAGAAAAAAGATCAAAATGGCGCGAGGGACAGAAATTTAAACCTTTAGCAAGCAACATAGTCTCTGCCTCATTTAGAGGTCTTTTGGACAAATTAACCACATTGTTTACCGTGGTCACGGACGACCCCGGAGCTGGTAACGAGTCTTGTCCCCTTCGCCTATGTCTCCTGCCGCCTCTCCTTGTTGTTTTGTATTTCCTTTTCCTTCATTTTTCTTATTTTTCAATCTTGAACTGGGAGCTCCAACTGTGGAGTTTAAAGGCTGTGGGGTAATTAATCGACTCATACTCTCCGGCGAGGAGTCAGACATGGTAACCGCAAGTGTGTCATTAACTGTTTCAGTCTCTGGATCCGAAAAACTGACTCGCTTGCCATGCTGTTTCCTGCGGGGTCGTCGGGAAAGTGCTTTCTTCCAGGTATACACAGTATTTCTTTCATAATCAAGACGGTCTATGGTGAGCTTCTCCTTCTTGTTTGACATGACACTCCTCTCAAGCTTATTCAACTTGTCATTCAGGCGATGATCAAATTCCCTGAATTTGGGATGGTCTTGCAGATCCGTTAGTTCTTTCTGTATAAGCGAGATGTCACTCCTCAATTTCTCCAACTCTTCCTCCTTGACATTGACAATAATCCGCATTAAATGAGTGGAACACTCAGATAGGACATACGTCCATTCCTTTTTTACCTCCTCACTAGGGAGTTCAAACGTAGGGAATTTCCTTATTCTCAGGCCATGAGGAACCCTCTTAAGTGAAATATATTCCGAAAGGGTTTTGATGTCCCAGAAGGCACGCATATCCTTTCCCATCAGAAATTCCAACCTCCTAAAGGACCGTAACAAAGTAATATCCACATCATCTGATGACTGGAACGTAAATCCTTGAGAGCCCGTACGAAGGGGATTATCAGCAGGGGCTGTGAGTGTTTGGCTGAAGGTCAAGTCTGAAACCATATGGACTGGTGTAGAGGTATCCATACTCGACCGGGGCTGTGAACACAACTGTCCGAACAGGTACAATGAAAAGTAAGGAGGGAACAGGTGGTTGAGCAGGTCCAGGTGCACACAATCCGGATAATTTTTTTTTGTATAATATGTTTTTATTTGAGAGATAAGGAAAAAATAGTACAACAACATACTCATACATATTGGTTACAACAGCATTCCCAGGAATAAAGAAAGGAATTAACAATGTGAAGGTTATCGCCAGGTATCCACATAATCATTAAACAATGGAGAGTGGCTGTCATTCGACTTTACCAACTATGGTCGCGCCCCGCCATCCGCATTTGGGGCAAAACGCGACTCTATAAAATGGCATACCTCCCACGCAGGGGGAGGGTCCATTTCATCCCATTTACCTGCAGTCACAGCTTATCTGCCTAGATCAATAGGACCCAGCATTGCTAATTTGGGAATAGTGATTCAAAGGTATAAAAATAGTAAAGAAAAGATAGTAGGGAAAATGACCAGAGTGACAGGTGAATTAGAAATGGAAAAGGGAGAGGGAGGGGAATAGGACAGGAGATAGACAAGGGGAAGGGATCCACTCCCGGATTCACCACCTTAACTCCAGTATAATAACTGGTTAACAAAACCCGTTAAATCATTCAGACGACATAATTTCCGTATATTTAGATGAATATTTAAAAGCGAACCAGCAGGACCATATTTTCGATGAGAGATCAGACCTCCCTTTCAAATCATATGTTAAATCTTCCATATAGTATACGTTATCTATCACCTGGAACCATTGTTTAATAGAGGGAGTGATGTTTTGCTTCCAGAATTTAGGAATTAGCATTTTTGCTGCGTTGAGCAAGTGAGGGACAATGGACTTTCTATATCGTCCTGCTGGCTCCGATGTGCAATGAAAGAGCATCAGCCAGGGATCCAAATCTAAAGCTGTGCCTTGGATGTTTTCAATCCAATAGTTAACTTCCGCCCAAAAAGGTTTTATATGTGGGCAATGCCACCATATGTGGGCGTGGGTGGCTATCTCTCCACACCCCCTCCAGCATAATGGGGACATATCTGGAAAAAACCTATGTAGGGTAACTGGAGAGTAGTGCCATCTCGTCAGAAGTTTATAATTGGTTTCAGCGGTTCTAGTCGATATAGAGGACGAGTGCGTTAGTTGTAATATAGTTGAGCGTTGTTTATCTGAAAGGGGGGAGTTGAGATCAGCCTCCCAGTTATGTAGGAAAGATGGCCAATGAGCTGGTTGTAAGGCTTGGATGGCTTTGTAGCAGATTGAGATGCATCTCTTGGGGGGTTGAGGCAAAGCGAAAATCTCCTCGACTGGGTTGATGTCTGACAGTGTCCTGAGAGGTCTTGGTAAGTTTTTGACAAATTGGGCCAGTTGTTGATATCTCCAATGGTCTAAGAATGTGAGAGTTAAGTTAGAGTTGGAGGTTGACAAAGGAATTAGTCCTTGCTCGGTTATGCAGTGATGAAGGCACACTGGGGATTGAGATAGCCATGAGCAGAATTTCGGGTTATCCTCTCCAGGAGGGAAAAAAGCATGTCCCGTGACTGGCATCAGGGGCGAATTAAATTTCCATTTCTGTTGTCTATGTATCGAGTCCCAGATATCATAAGAGGATTTAGTTAGGGGAGAAGTGAGGTCCGCCAACCGTCTATGGTTTTTAGGTATCCACATTTGCGTATATAGATCTCTCCCACTGAGTTCACATTCAAGGTCTACCCATAACTTATTATTCTTTTGAAATTTCCAGTCAGTCATCCTGGCCAGGACAACCGCCTGGAAGTACGCTTTTATGTTAGGCAGAGAGAGTCCCCCTAAACTCTTAGGTTTTAACAGACACTGTTTAGCCAGTCGTGGACGGCGCCTATTCCAGATATACTTCGTGAGGAGGGAAGAAAGAGTGGAGAAGAAACCAGGGGGGATATTAAAAGGGATCATTTGAAACAAGAAGAGCAGCCTGGGTAGTAGATTCATCTTTATCACATTGATCCTGCCCATCCACGAGTGCGCAAGGTGAGTCCATTTGTGTATGTCAGATCTAATAGAATTCAGCAGGGGGATATAGTTTGCTCTAGGACCAAAGAAGAGGTGAGAAAGAAGGGAGGAGTGCTTCATATAGACCTTATCCGCGGCAGGTGCTGACCGATTTGTCACAGACAATTTTGGATTCTCAAATCCCCCTGAGAGAGACGGATTGTATTTTCGCATGAAGGTCCGCCAACAGGACCGGTCCTACTGACTGACCTTTAAAGTTTTCTTATTATTCA
>BLSH010186546.1:42086-58457 GCA_018402905.1 Glandirana rugosa
TGGTGAATCTGGATCACCAATCGTGCCTGTAACCAGGTTACCACATGAGTCTAGTACGAGGCCAAACAAATTGGTAGGCCCACGGGCTAGAGGGTGCGTCTGGTACGTTGACCTTTGAATTGCTGTGGGATAATGCTCTGCTTTAACTGTTTTTTGTTAATTTTCTGCTGGATCATTGTATAAAATTTCTTTTGAGATGGGGACTCCAGAGGGGTCCTTGTGAAGGAGAGGGGGGGAAGCGTTTGTTTTATGGTTTCTTTCTAAGTCAACTATCTCTTTAATGAGTTGTGACTGTCTTTTAAGTCTATCCTTCTTTTTCCTTGATCCCAATTCTATGAGCTTCCCTCTAACAAAGGCCTTATGGGCTTCCCATGTAATTCCTGGGGAGACCTCAGGGGTAGAGTTTTCTTTAAAATATGTTACTAGGTCGTCTTTTAATTGTTTTTTGTCAATTTCGTCTCGTAATAGGGTGTCGTTAAGTTTCCAGTTGCATGGTCTGCGTGGGAGATCGGGCACCCGGATGGTTAAACAAACCGGAGCATGATCTGAGTACACCATTGGACCAATGTCCGTGCTAACCACTAGGTCTAAGTGGTGGTGGTCTATGAATATATAATCAATTCTTGAATAAGAATCGTGTAGGTTTGAGTAGTGAGTGAAATCTTTCACCGCCGGGTGTCCCAATCTCCACGCATCCATCAGCTGGCATTCTATTAGACGTTTACGAATGATCCCAAGCTTTCTGCGGGAGAGGTGTGAAGTACCTGATGAGGTGTCCAGGGTGGGTTCCAGGGGAATATTTAGATCCCCACCCCAGATGATTAGGCCTGACGCAAATTCCTTCAGGGCTGTTAGGGTGGAGGATAAAAAAGAAATAGGATTATGGTTCGGGGCGTAGGCAGTGGCCAACGTGCAGGAGATACTACCCAGGCTGCCCTTTACAAAAATGTATCGGCCGTTCTTATCTACCAGTGTCTCTCCAATTGTAAAGGGGGAGTCTCTATGAAAGCCTATGGCAACACCTTTAGATTTCCTAACGTCCGAGAGACTATACAGCCAGGTGGGCACACAATCCGGATAATTAAAGCAGAAAAGAAAAACAGAGAGCTTCAAACCTCCTGGCTCCTGTAGGTAATTGCACAATCCCAGAGGGTGCAGGCGCAATATGCTTGAAACATAGTGGTAAGAAAAAGACTTCGGACGGCCGCACTCCTTTTGAATATTTATTGAATCAAGCCCATATGGTACAGAGAGGGAATAGAATGCTAACGCATTTCACGCCCTCCTAAAGGCGCTTACTCATAGCTGATACAACATGGGAAAAAGTGCACATATATATACAGGTACATAGACAATCGCTTCCTGTGCTCAGCCAATGACCGACATTCATACACTCATGCCGCACTATCACTAGATTCACACTAAACTGACACTAAAGTAAAAATGAATGCTCAAACTACACTCATGCTGCACTATCACTAGATTCACACTAGATTGATATTCTACACTGACAATGGAGTCACAATAGTTCACTAAAGCACACTAACTCATTAGTAGCACTGAACAGAACCCTGTCCTATTCTTCTCCACACCAATATCACGCTGCAAATGGCCGCTATGGGGATAATATTTTTATAGTGTGGGGCGAGACTAAAAGCAATGAGCCATGATTGGATAGAGTCATCATTACTTTCTCCAACCATGGCTCTGACAGTGCCCTGTGCTCTGATTGGGCAAAGCTTTCATTGCTACAGCCAATCAGGGCTTCCAATGCACTGTGTGGAGACACAACGCATTGTGGTTGTTTGGCAGGCTGAACAAATGGTTGAATTTCCCAATAATTATGGGGGTTCACCGAATGGGAAAATAGCCAATGTTCACCTCAAACTCTTGCTCGAGCCGAACCCTTCGCCCCAACTCTATCTGAGACAAATGTGCTTTTTAAAATACAGTACTTTTTATGTTAAATAGATATTAACAGAGAAGAAAGGGGGACCATAAAACTAGTCAATATTTAATTTATAAGTTTTACTAAGCTTTTTAAGCTTGCCTTACAGTGTTGCATGCTATTCCCTATGGCCAGATAATAAAACTAACCAAAATGTGGAAATGTAGTAAACATCATACTAAGAAGCATCTTGACTTTATAAAATATTTTTTGGGGCCTTGTTCAAAAGAGACATATGAATCTGTGGTCTATGTGACAGCCATGCTTACTGGCACGGAGATGCACATGTGTTCCATTCATCCTCGTAAAGGCAGTCGCATAGCCATTAGCATGGACACAGCCGCTTTTTCCAATGTGACATCTGTGCAAGCGTGTGGCCTCAAGTGCACCCTGGGACTGCCTGCATAGGGACAGGTGTTATGGTCATACATGTCCATCACAATGGACATGGATTCATATGCCCTGTATGCACAAGGTCTAGCTTAAGTCATTGAGGAAATAAAGTTTTATTATTGCTGCTTGATACTTAGCTAAATATTTTCATTTTTGCTTTCATAAAAATCTATGAAAGAAATACAAATATTAACACCTATAAATAGTATTGTATATAGTGCTTTGAAAAGTTTATTTTGTTATCATTTTATTATTTCTTTGATGAAATGTTAAAATAAAGTGCAAACTGCATTTTATGTTTTAAAAAAAGTTTCTTTCTTTCATGTGCCCAACAGAAAAAAAGAGGTGTACTAATGGCCATTCAGAACTCTGTAACCTTCTTTGTGAAAGACTCACTCATCGACCCGGAGGGCCGATTTAAAATTCTAATTTGTGACATCAACTCTCACCCCTTTAATTTGCACCGAAGAAGCACCAACAGTGCTTCCTATGCAGAATACTGAAGAAAATCACCCAGATAAGATACGGCAGTCTGATTTTATGTGGGGACTTTAATGCGACCTCGGAACACTATTTAGACACGACCTATAAAACTGTTGCCTGAAAACCACAACTTTCTACCATATTTCACAGAGAACAACTATATGATGTCTGGAGGTGTCAGCATTCCTGTGAAAGAGATTACTCTTATTTCTCCCCCAGACATCATACATACTCAAGAATCAACATGTTCCTCACTGACAAGTGGACCTTACAGAAATTGTCAAAATCTACTATTCATGATATATTATGGTTGGACCATGTGGCCATTTCACTGTCAATAGATGAGGGGGCCCGCCATAACAACCCCCGTCTGGCGATGCAACACCTTTCTCCTACAAAATCCCCAGACCTCTCAACTCCTAACCCAGCAACTTTCAGATTTTTTTAAATCCAATTGGAGGCTCTGTACAGGACTCGTTTACTCTTTGGCAGGCCCATAAAGCCATCATAAGAGGAGTTCTCATACAACAAGGTGCCAGGGCGAAGAGAAGCCACAACTCCCAGTTCACAAAGCTAACCACAGAAATACATAATCTTGAGGTGGCCAACAAATCACAACTTCAACCTACATTTACTGAAAAAAATTGAGTGCTCAGAGAACAACTTAGAACCCTACTACTGCACCAGTATGAGGGTCACCTTCGTAAGTTAAAACTAACCTACTACTCCTCGGCCAACAGAGTAGGGAAGATTCTGACACGCAGAATCAAAATAGCCCTTACCAAAGCCAGAATTTTTCACCTAATCCACCCAACACTCAACCAGAGAATCATGGACCCGCAAGCTATAGCGGACCAGTTCGTTGACTTTTATAGCTCCTTGTACAATATCAAGGAGGACAGCGGAACACCCCAACCCACTAATGCAATTATTCTCTCCTTTCTCGAGAGAATCAATCTTCCCACCCTTTCCCAGACCCACTTGGACCAACTCAACACCCCCTTTGACATCAATGAACTAAGCAGAGTTGTGGCGACTCTTCCCCTCGGCAAATCCCCTGGCCCAGATGGCCTCACTAATGATTATTACAAAAAATGTTCTAACATACTTGCCCCCCACCTACTCCAAGTTTTTAATAAAGCGGCCTCGGCATCTCACTTTCCTGAAGAAATGCTCAAGGTGTACGTGGTGACAATACCCAAACCTGGAAAGGACCCCACAACCCCGGCCAATTTCAGGCCCATTTCCTTACTCAATATCGATGTTAAAATATTCGCCAAACTACTTGCCCTCTGATTATCCACGGTTCTTCCACTCCTCCTAAGCAGAGACCAGATGGGGTTTGTGAGGGGCAGGCAACCTTCGGACGCAACTAGGCAAGTCCTTAACCTTATTCACTGGGCTGGCTCTGCTCGAACGCCTTCTCTCCTCTTATCCATAGACGCAGAGGAGGCATTTGACAGAGTCCACTGGCAGTATATGCTACAGGTTTTTAAAAAAATTGGTTTCCAGGGCCCTATACTCCAAGCTATCCCTGCGCTCTATTCTAAGCCTTTAGCCCAGGTTCTCACCTCAGGTCTACTGTCCAAAAAATTTGCCATTTCCAACGGTACACGTCAGGGGTGCCCCCTCTTGCCCACAATCTTTAATCTCATCATAGAACCTTTGGCAGAAAAGATTCGCTCAGACCCCGTAATTTCTGGTCTCACAATTGGCCAAATGAGACACTCTATAACTCTCTTCGCAGACGACATTGTTTTGTTCCTAACTAACCTCCTTTCCTCCCTCCCACGAGCCCACCAAATTCTCCTGGACTTCTCACATACTTCCTACTATAGAGTCAACGTCACCAAGTCTCTTGTCTTAGACCTGAATGTTCCCCCCCCACCTAAAGTCCAAGCTGAAAACCACACTCCCAAATAAATGGACCACCACCTCCATCCCATACCTAGGGATCATCCTTACCCCCAGAGCCCCCTCTCTTATTCAATCCAACCTCAATGCACAAACTCAGAAATTAAAGCTGCAACTCCAGCATTTACTGCACTGCGATCTTTCCTGGACGGGAAGATCCGCAGCCCTTAAAAAGGTAATTCTCCCCCAAATTCTGTATGTATTCAGGGCTCTCCCAGTCTCCATTCAACAACACTACCTAGACAAAATATCCTCCTTACTGTCCTCCTTCATATGGAACAAGAGGAAACCTAGATGCCCACAAAAAATACTACATAAACACAAATGAGCTGGGGGTATGGGGCATATTAACATCAAAGATTATTACTGGGCAATAAAATTATCCCAACTCAAACACTGGTTTGACAATACCAACCCTCCCCTATGGGTGGATATAGAAAGAATGCTTTCCCCTACTCACCATGTTGTCTCCCTTCTAATCAGGGATTCCTGGATACCCTGGAAATTATCCAAACTCCCACATACTATAGCACACTCTGTTACAGCATAGAGACACCTGCTCAAACTCGTGCCAGACTCCATCCAAATACACACCCCCCCATCCCAACACAAACCCTTATATCCACTATTCCCTTTCTGAATGTGAATCACTTAGTTTCACAAGGCCTAGACGTGGTCCAAAAATGTTATGATGGCTCGTCTATCAAACCTTGGGACATCTTGCAAAACCATTACGACCTCCTCCCGAATGCCCAATTCAATTATTCACGTATTAAACACTTCCTCTCCAAATACCCTCTACCCACCATCTGAATTCCCCACAAAGCATGGGACTTCTTTAATTCCTTCAACCCCCACCCTAGTGGCACTACCCTCTTCTACAATTTGCTTCAAGATAAGCTCTCCCTCACCAAAGATCCACACATACTTAAATGGGAAGTGAACCTCAATAAGGTGTACACTCTTCACGAATGGCAAACAGCCATTCACTCCATCCACAGATTCTCCCACTGCACTGCTCATTGGGAACTCATGTTAAAAATCAGGCTGCGCTGGTACTATACCCCAGCCAGGATAGGCACATTTGCCCCAGACAAATCCCCACTGTGCTGGCGCAACTGTGGTAAGACCGGGAATCTCCTCCACATACTATGGGGATGCCCCATCATCACCCCTTACTGGACCCAAATGTTCAATCTCCTCTCTAGGATCACCTCTAGCAACATCCCCCTAGACAAAGACCTGGCCATCCTAAACCTTAATATAGAGGGCATCCCCCCTCCTCATAGACCCACTATAACACATGTACTACTCACGGCTAGGACTGAAATTGTTAGATTATGGAAATCACCTGTGGCTTCTTCCATCTCGGAAGTTATTCACTTAACCAAGCAGAACTACACATTTGAATGCATGCTGGCTGTAAACGCCCTGAAAAGAGAAACATTTGACAACCACTGGCGTCCATGGTCTACCATGTACCCCCCCAGGAATCCTTATTCTTCCTTGACTCTCTTACTAATAGCTAAGAAATGTGCCTGTAACTAGAATTTGCAAACTGCTATCTACTGCCACATCACCCTACTTTATCACCATACTGTTTTAGTGCCTATGTACATAAGCTCTGGTATGTGTATGTATATATGTATGGATACTGATATTCACTGTGTCTGGTGAGGCGCCAATGCCTTATTACCATCCCCCTTCCCTCTATGCTATGTATTGTGTACTCCCCCCCCCCCCCCCTTTTACCCCCTCTATATTCTCTTGTTTCTGTTTAAAGTAGCATGTTTAAAGCCAATAAAGATAATTATATAAAAAAAAGTTTCAGTTTTCAACAAGGCAGATGATCCCATATTAACAAAGGACTCAGTTGAATTGGAATTTGATTACTGGTATGTAAGACATTAAGACGGTCTGTGAAATGTAACCTCACTACAACATAAAAGCCGGCCATAGCTAGACTGAATTCCAGTTGATTCCTGTTAAATTGGTCAAATTTTTAGCAGTGGGTAGCCCTGACAATACCAATTGGCTCAATAAACTTAAATCATAGAAAATTGTTTGCTAAACAGTGACTGCATCCTGTCAGATGCAGCCAATGTTCATGTGCTCAGACAGTTGCAGATGTTGTCTGAATACAATAGTTGGCAGGGGAGATTTCTCCATCCATACCAAAAATAATATACACATACAGTATATATAAATATTTAAAACTTTATTATAATATTATATTATATTATAATATTAAATATTTATAAACAAAATACATGTCTTACCTCTGTTTAAAAAGTAGAGGCTTAAATGCAGACCCTGTACAGAGTGTGTCTAAAGGTGTGCTTACTAGCCTGTGGGAAATGCCCATAGCTACAATGTCCCAAAGATACTATGGTGGTGATTAACTTAAACTGGAGGGTGCAGAATCTGGTGCAGATCTGCATAGAAACCAATCAGCTTCCAGGATTGTTGTCAAAGCTTAACAGAACAAGCTGAAGTTAGAAGCTGATTCGCTACAGTTACATAATTAGTTTATGTGAAATCTCCATTAACAGTTGTAAATAATATTGTAATTATGAATATATTTAATTTTGAGTTGTATCAATGTGGGTGTGTAATATATCTTCCAATTACACTCTGTTATACAGGTGGGGATGGATTAAATTTCCAGGAGGAATATTCTAATTACTACGGTATCAGTTTGTTTATCTAAACAATTGGACCCAAACTTCTTTGTTCTACAAATATTCACTTCAAAGCTTCCCTTGTTTAGATATGCATTGAAGGTGGCCAGCCTGTCATGAATACTTAATTTCCCTGAAAATGTCATGAACTTGCAAACTTAAGTTACCCTCTCAAAATAATTTGTGCCAAGAATTTGCATTAAAGGAGGATGACTGATGCAAAGTATAGGATATTGCAGATTAGCCAATCTTAAGAAGGAATAGAGATGCCCACATTTCAGGGCCGCTCCATGCAAACCAATGAGGCAGGGTCCTATAATATACACAGACTAGATAGAATAAGAAGAGAAAATCTTTGGAACACCAGTTACCAGAATGGGGCCCTCACTTGTGGTTAGATGGTAATTATGGAATATATCCCTTGCACTTATATCTAAATGTTCATTGTATGCCTTTTCTCTCTCACTGTTTATAATTAGTAATGTGTTAGAGCTCAATGTTTCTTTTATGTAACTAGATAGATTGTTTTTGTTAGACCCTCACATTATTTACCAATACATTTCTGTTGTTCAGTTGAAGCTTTCACTTCCGCGTAAGAACTCTCATTTACGAAATCATATCAGAAAAATAGTAAATCTCATAATATATAGATTTGGTCAATACAGGTGTGCTCATAAGTTTACATACCCTGGCAGAATTTATGATTTCTTGGCCATTTTTCAGAGAATTTGAATAACACAAAAACATTTCTTTCACTCATGGGTAGTGTTTGGCTGAAGCAATTTATTATCAATCAACTGTGTTTACTCTTTTTAAATGATAATGACAACAGAAACTACACAAATAACCCTGATCAAACGTTTACATACCCCAGCTCTTAATACCATGTTTGCCCCCTTTAACATCAATGGCAGCTTGAAGTCTTTTGTGGTATTTGTGGATAAGGCGCTTTATCTTCTCAGATGGTAAAGCTGCCCATTCCTCTTGGCAAAAAGCCTCCAGTCCCTGGAAATTCTTGGGCTGTCTTGCATGAACTGCACATTTGAGATCTCCCCAGAGTGGCTCAATGATATTGAGGTGAGGAGACTGAGGTGGTCACTCCAGAGTCTTCACTTTATTCTGCTGTAGCCAATGACAGGTCGACTTGGCCTTGTGTTTTTGATCATTGTCATGTTGGACTGTCCAAGTACATCCCATGCGCAGCTTCCTGGCTGATGAATGCAGATGTTCCTCCAGTATTTTTTGATAACATACTGCATTCATCTTGCCATCAATTTTGACCAAATTTCTTGTGCCTTTGTAGCTCACACATCCCCAAAACATCAGCGATCCACCTCCGTGTTTCACAGGCCTTGTTGACTCATCTCCAAATGTATTGTTTATGGTTGTGGCCAAAAAGATCAATTTTGGTCTCATCACTCCAAATGGCTTTGTGCCGGAAGGTTTGAGGCTTGTCTCTGTGCTGTTTGGGGTATTATAAGTGGGATACTTTGTGGCATTTACGTAGTAATGGCTTTCTTCTGGTGACTCGAATATGCAGCCCATCTTTCTTCAAGTGCCTCCTTATTGTGCATCTTGAAACAGCCACACCACATGTTTTCAAAGAGTCCTGAAATTATTTGTGGGGTTTTCTTTGCATCCCAAATGATTTTCCTAGCAGTTGTGGCTGAAAGTTTAGTTAGTCTACCTGACCGTGGTTTGATTCAACAGAACCCCTCATTTTCCACTTCTTGATTAGAGTTGGAACCCTGATGATTGGCTTTCTCGATTCATTGGATATCTTTTTATATCCCTTTCCTGTTTTATACAGTTCAACTACATTTTCCCACAGATCCTTTGACAATTATTTTGCTTTCCCCATAACTCAGAATCCAGAAACCTCAGTGCAGCACTGGATGAAAGATGCAAGGGTCTATCAGGAGTCCAGAAACTCATTGACCTTTTATACACACACACTAATTACAAGCAAACAGATTGCAGGTGAGGATGGTTACCTTTAATAGCCATTCAAACCCCTTTGTGTCAACTAGTGTGCATGTTATCAGGCCAAAATCACCAGGGTATTTACACTTTTGATCAGGGTCATTTGGGTAGTGTCTGTTGTCATTATGATTTAAAAAGAGTAAACACAGTTGATTGATAATAAATGGCTTCAGCCAAACAAGAACCATGAGTGAAATAATTGTTTTTGTGTTCTCATTCATATTCTCTGAAAAATGGCCAAGAAATCTTAAATTCTGCCAGGGTATTTAAACGTATGAGCACAACTGTATATTTATGAAGATTAAGGTTATTGGGGAGTCAGTTTGCCAGTAGTTTGGAGGTCACAGCAATTCTATGTAAGTAATTTTTTGTTTTATTAGTGGATATTAGAAGTACTCAAAAAAAAAAGGCGGATACACCACCACATTTTTTTTCAATATCCTGTAATTATAGTAGAAAAGTATATTAGAAGAACAATTAAAAGTGGGTCAATTTAATGGGGAGGATATGCTGAGTGGGAAAATATTTTTATTTTAATTTGATTGTTTCTTTTGTGCTTACCAAGCTTCATTTCTCTCAAATCATTGTTTTGCTTTGCTTTGCTTTATTGTTGGCACATACTGTATATTTTTTATTGGAAAGACACTGAAAGAGTGGTATCTTTATTGTTCTGCTGGAAAACCTTGCAATTTGTACTTGTTTTTTTTTTTTTTGTTTTTGTTAAGGCACAAAAATCTTGCGTGGGTTTTATTTTCTTGTATTTGTGAAAAAGGTGTAACAGTTTCTTAAGTTTTTTTGTTCTGTTTGCCAACTTCAGGCATTGTAGATTTTGTAGGAACTTGAAACTAAGAGTTAGAGAGAGTTTTGTTTTTGTTGATTTTGGAATGTACAAGTTGTAATATTCACATTTTGGTCAAAGTGGAAATTTATAGCAGTAACTTGCAAGTAGATAAAAGTTCTGTTCTTTCAGTGAAAGGATATAAGGCGGAGACCTGGTCAGTGAATCAGATAACGATTTATTGAACTATATTAATTAAATTTGTATTTTAAAATCAGTTGCATTTAACATGCTTTACTTCTTATCAGTTAAGACTATTTTTTTAAGGTTGAACATACTGCTAAGGTTTGAAGTTGAATTTGTTGGGTCAGTTATTGTCAAAACTCTGCCAGTGTTTACTATTTCTATTGTCTGCCTGGAGGTTGCCTTCCACTATTGCTTGTTGCTTTTTTACTGTACAGTACATACTGTATCTCAATCTCCATTGCTCAGAGCGTCTCCTCTGTCTTTTGTGTTTTGGGTGTAGACTATTCTGTGAAGATACTATTATCTTAATTTTTGTGTCTCCATTTCCTGAGTATATTCTAGTGGTAGCCTGCTGTATTAGAAGTTTGTTCTGGTGTGTATTGTTATATAGTTACTGATTTTTTTGTGCATCATGGAGAAATTTAAGTTAAAGATAGTGCTGCAATAATAAGAGTAAGGCTCGGTTTACACTGGTGCCTGACTCGCAGGCAGTTCACACTGCCTTATGTGAACCACTGGGAGTGTCAATACAAAGTTAATGACACCCCCAGATCGGTCTTGCATATCTCAGTGCGAGCTGTCAATTCGGACAGGAATTAGATTGCATGGGTATGAACGCCCATGCAATCTGATTCTGCTGCGGACCAAACGACTTTGGTACGAATGCAATGTGAATTCAACAATACAATCTGTATGGCTGAATTTGTATTGCACAGACATCGCATGTGATTTCATACTACCCGCCTGCAATATACAGTGGTTGAGCAGCCCGTGCAGGCAAAGCGATGTACTGGTACATTGCTGCCTACTTCCAGGTTTAGGATGCATGCACAACCCCTCACATGTTGTACACAGCAGGAGTCTGTCATCAAGTCTCGGTTAATAATTCATGGCCGGGACCTGCTGATCAGCTGTGTCCAATAACAGCCCATAGTCTTGTACAGAGGGAACAATCTCTGTTTCTTATCCCTGCAAAGCAGGGATAAGAAACAAAGAGATATGTTAGTAAAAGCAGCACATATTGCACACATTTCACATGTTAGGCACACATTTAACCCCTGGATTGCCTTAGATGTTAACCCCTCCCCAGCCAGTGTCATTAGTACAGTGACAGTGTATAATATTAGCACTAATCACTGTATTAGCATCATTGGTGATGTCAGGGGTATTTAGTTGGTTCCCACTCAGCATCAGTTAGTGTCATATTGCCCGCTTCCCAATCACAGTCCCATTATAAGTCACTGATCACCGCAAAAATCCAATATATACAGTATATACCATCATTTGTAGATGCTATAACTTTCATGCAAACCAATCCGTATACACTTATCAAGATTTTTTTTTACATGGCAAAAATGTATGAAGAAATGTAATTTTATTTTATTTTTCTATTGGATATGTTTTATAGCAGAAATTAAAAAATATTGGTTTTTTTTTTCAAAATATTCAGTCTTTTTTGTTTATATTACAAAAAATAAAAAATCCAGTGGTGGTCAAATACAACCCAAAGAAAGCTCTATTTGTGTGAAAAAAATATACATTGTGTTTAGGTACAGCGTTGCATAACCATGCACCTACCAGTTAAAGTAGCAGAGTGTTAAATAGCAAACAATGGCCTGTTCATGAAGGAGGTAAAACCTTCTGGAGTGGATAAAATAAATGATCAACATGTGTCCTGAATCAAATAAAATGTGACATGGTGCAGCCTTGCTTATCTTCCACATGGAGTTGGTACATCCACCTCTGTCTTATGTCTCTTGAACACAGCCTACGCAATTTTGTTCTGTCTGAGGGGAGCTAATTATGGCAACTGGGTGTTCCAAGTGCTGCCCCCACACCTAGGGTGGATTCAGAGGTGCATATGCGCCACCAAAATGGTGTCAGGCCTTTCCTCCGCATCCGTTGACTGTCAGAAGAGCACCAAGATGGTGCTGGGAGCAAATGTGTGCAAAACCAGAAGTTGATCCGGGTGGAATGCACTCACCGCAAACATCCATCACCAAAAGACCACACAAGACCTCCAAACTAAAACAAACCTGAATTAACTTAAACAACATACAGTACAAAGAACAAAGTAGAAGACAAATCAAAGAGACAAACCTCACGCACCATCACAGAGTGAACATATAATAATAATAATAATAATAATATAATTTAACACATAATAATATAAAAGACAAACCATAAGTAAAGGCAAAGGACAGACATAACCATATCTAGGATGGTCGTAAAAAAAAACTCCAATCCCCCTGATCTTAACAGGTCAAGAGGGGGTCAGAAGCTGATGAGGAGGGCACAGGCCAGAGGTGCAAACCAAAAATGACAACACTAAAGAGTTCCTTTATGGAAAAAAAAAAATACACACATTATATATATATATATATATAGATAGATAGATAGATAGATAGATAGATAGATAGATAGATAGATAGATAGATAGATAGACAGTATCTCACAAAAGTGAGTAAACCCATTCTTGTAAATATTTTATTATATCTTTTCATGTGACAACACTGAAGCAAGGACACTTTGCTACAATGAAAAGTAGTGAGTGTACAGCTTGTTTAACAGTGTAAAGTTGCTGTCCCCTCAAAATAACTCACACAGCCATTAATGTCTAAACCACTGGAAACAAAAGTGAGTACACCCCTAAGTCAAAATGTTCTAATTGGGTGCCAAAAGTGTCAATATTTTGTGTGGCCACCATTATTTTCCAACACTGCATTAACCCTCTTGGGCATGAAGTTCAGCCGGAGCTTCACAGGGTTGCCACTGGAGTCCTCTCCCACTCCTCCATGACGCCATCACAGAGCTGGTGGATGTTAGAGACCTTGCACTCCTCCAACTTCCATTTGAGGTTGCCCCACAGATTCTCAATAGGGTTTAGGTCTGGAGACATGCTTGGCCAGTCCATCACCTTTACCCTCAGCTTCTTTAGCAAGGCAGTGGTTGTCTTGGAGGTGTGTTTGGGGTTGTTATCATGTTGGAATGCTGCCCTGCGGCCCAGTCTCCAAAGGGAGGGGATCATGCTCCGCTTCAGTATGTCACAGTACATGTTGGCATTTATGGTTCCCTCAATGAACTGTAGCTCCCCAGTGCCGGCAGCACTCATGCAGCCCCAGACCATGACACTCCCACCAGCATACTTGCAGTAGGCAAGACACACTTGTATGTGTACTCCTCACCTGATTGCCGCCACACACACTTGACACCACCTGAACCAAATATGTTTATCTTGGTCTCATCAGACCACAGGATTGGGTTCAAGTAATCCATGTCCTTAGTCTGCTTGTCTTCAGCAAACTGTTTGCAGGCTTTCTTGTGCATCATCTTTAGTAGAGGCTTTCTTCTGGGACGACAGCCATGAATACCAATTTGATGCAGTGTATGATTTGAGCACTGGTAGGCTGACCCCCCACCCCTTCAATCTCTGCAGCATTGCTGGCAGCACTCATACGTCTATTTCCCAAAAACAACCTCTGGATATGTATTATATATATAGTGCAGGGCTAATTTGAAAAATAAATAACCATCCAGTGATGTGAGGATTAATAAAACATCCACATTTGATTATAAGTGCTAGTAGTTCTCCAAATAGTTCATAATGTAGTACATGAAAAAGTACTATATATAAAACATATATGATTAAACAATGTATGAAACAAATAAATAAAAAAATATTACTATATAGATCTATATATATATATATACATGAATAAAAAATGCATAACATATGAATATCAAGTCCACACAGCGCTCTTATGAAAATCCATGCAGTGCTTTTATAGGGATATATTCTTCCTTCTTTTAATCACTGCAGTGAACAAACACTTCTAAATCAAAATCCTGCTGCTAAGTCCACAACAAAAGAAAAAAAAATCATATTCTTCCACCAATTCCACCAGTGATCTAGAATCTCCAACAGATGTGCCCTCACCTTATGGGGCGTTTGGTAAATGCCTTTTGTATATAAAGCCTCCTGCTTCCTCTGTATTTGAATGCACACCAATCACAAGGGTTAAACATCTCCTCCACAGGTTACTCCCTTAGTGATCATGAACGCCAGTGGCTCACATGTAAAAGTAATAACACTCACATAGTGCTCTACCGTTTTAAAACCCTTTTATTTGTAAACTATAACAATTGAACACTCACATGCAGATATAAATAAGAAGCCTGTATGCATGCAATAACAACAATGTTCGTGTGTCACCTGCTACCGGCTCTGCAGCCCCGGTCGTAAGCTCTCCTCCACACTACTGTTCATAGGACTTAATCAGCTACGGAGGAAGCAGGAGACTTTGTATACAAAAAGCATTTACAAAATGCCCATAAGGTGAGGGCACATCTGGTGAAGGCTCTAGATAACTGGTGGAATAGATGGAAGAAAATTATTTTTTTGTTTTGTTGTGGACTTATCAGCAGGATCTTGATTTAGAAGTGTTTGTTCACTGCAGTGATTAAAAGAAGGAATAATATATCCCTATAAATCACTGCATGGATTTCCATAAGAGCACTGTGTGGACTTGATGATCATATGTTATGATTTTTTATATATATATATATATATATATACATATATATATTGTGAGGGATCAGCTCTAGTGGGGATCGCTTTTCCTGGGATAAAAGCAGTTTCGCACAGCAGGCTTAATAAAATTCTGGCTTGCAACTAGGTTTATTTAAAAGGTTGCACATAAACAGGGTAGAAAACAGAAAAACAAAAACCTTGCCGTCTGACGATAAACTTAACATTATAGTTTCCCTCAGTATACAGTGTGGGGCTGGTCACCGACATCCACAAAACATAAGCAAATGCAAACCTTTTCTTTAAAGTCCAAACAACAAAATTGAGCTCACTCAGATTGTTCCTTCTGAGTCCCAGGCCAGAGCACAACTGAGAGCTCTTCCTGGTAATTTAACCACTTGACCACTGGGCACTTAAACCCCCTTCCTAACCAGACCAATTTTCAGCTTTCAGTGCTCTCACATTTTGAATGACAATTACTCAGTCATACTACACTGTACCCATATGAAATTTTCGTCCTTTTTTTCACACAAATAGAGCTTTCTTTTGGTGGTATTTAATCACCATTGGGGTGTTTATTTTTTGAGCAATAAATGGAAAAATACCGAAAATTTTGTAAAAAATGCATTTTTTCTTTATTTCTGTTATAACATTTTGCAAATTAGTAATTTTTCTTCATAAATTTTGGCCAAAATGTATACTGCTATATATCTTTGGTAAAAAATAACCCAAATTAGTGTATATTATTTTGTCTTTGTGAAAGTTATAGAGTCTACAATCTATGGTGCCAATCACTGAATATTGATCACACCTGATGCACTGACGGCCTATCTCATTTCTTGAGGCCCTAACAAGACAGAAAAGTACAAATACCCCCCAAACTACCCCTTTTTGGAAAGTAGACAGTCCAACGTATTTAGTAAGAGGCATGGCGAGTTTTTTGAAGTTGTCATTTTTTCCCTCAATTCTTTGCAAAATGAAGATTTTTTTTTAATTTTTTCCCCCACAAAATTGTCATATTAACAGGTTATTTCTCACACCCAGCATATGCATACCACCAATTACACCCCAAAACACATTCTACTACTCCTCCTGAGTATGGCGATACCACATGTGTGAGACTTTTACACAGCCTGGCCACATACAGAGGCCCAACATGCAGGGAGAGCCATCAGGCCTTCTAGGAGCATTAATTACACACATAATTTCTTGACTACCTCTTGCGCTTTTGAAGGTCCTGGAGCACCAGGACAATTGAAACGCCCAAAAAATTACCCCATTTTGGAAAGCATACACCCCAATGTATATTCTAGGAGGCATAATGAGTCTTTTGAACATGTAATTTTTTCCACAAGTTTTTGGAAAATGTGGAAAGAAAATGAAAATGCATTTTTTTTTTACACAAAGTTGTCCATTT
>BLSH010186546.1:79445-106006 GCA_018402905.1 Glandirana rugosa
TGTCTCCTGGTCGACCGGGATAAATACTTACTCGAGTTATTATTGGTCTCCTTGTAACAGGAGTGGATGAGCGTGCTACTTTCATGTGATCGGAAGAATCTAGATGCCAATTGGTAGTTACTACCTGTATAATACTGAGTTTGAAAATCTTTCCTGTGACGTCGATTTTGGGAGGACGGTCAATACGTTTTTGCTGAGCAGCCTTTTTCCTAGCTTTCTTCAATGGCTTATGGGGGTAGCCTCTTTCCCTACACCTCTGATACATTTCACCTGCCTCTCTCCTGAATTCAGATTCTTCAGAGCAATTCCTCCTTATTCTTAAAAATTGCCCAGTGGGAATCCCATGAACAAGGGGCCTCGGGTGATTACTCTGGGCATGCAGGAGGGTTTTAGCTGCAGTGTCCTTTCTAAAAGTTTGAGTCATAATATGTCCATCATTGATGGTTAACCGTAGATCTAAGAAGGCTAGTGTACTTTCATCGTGCGAGTAGGTGAGGACAATGTTCCTCTGGTTATTATTGAGCTCATTCATAAATAGGGCCAGCTGGTCCTCTGTTCCCGCCCACACCATGAATACGTCATCTATGTACCTCAGCCACACCCGACAGTGGCTAAGGTACATAGAGGACTGGTACACAACCTCCTGCTCCCACAGGCCCAAGTGCAGGGGCCCACGGGGCTCCCATACTGGTACCTCGAACCTGACGATAGTTGACCCCAAGGAATTGAAAGCAGTTGTTCTGTAACATAAAATCCAGCAATTCACAAATGAACTCATTCTGAGCTGCCAGGTTCAGATATTCATCCTCCAGAAATTGGGAAACCGCTTTAATTCCCCATGTGTGTGGGATATATGTGTAGAGACTCTCCACGTCTATCCCCACCAGTCTGGCCCCTGCCGGACCCTGTATAGAAAGCAATTTGAGGAGGACATCCCTCGTATCTCTAACAAAGGATGGAAGTTTATTCACAAGGCCTTTAATTAATTTTCCCACTTTTTCCAAAGGGCCTTTCACGGCAGACACAATAGGTCTGCCGGGGGGTTGGGTCAGGGATTTATGAAGTTTAGGAAGTATGTAAATTGTGGGAGTATTGAAGTGATCCACTTTCAAATAATCCACTTCCCTTTTGGAAATAAGGCCCGCTTCCTTACCCATAGTTATTTGATGGTTAAGAGCGCAAACAATGAGTGGAAACGGGTTCTCTTTGAGTCTTTCATAGGTTTTACTATCTCTCAATTGTCGAAAGATTTCTTCCTCGTAAAGTCCTTCACTCATTACGACCACATTACTGCCCTTTTCGCTCTTTTTTATGACCAACCCTGGGGCTTCTTCCAATTCTTTTAAAGTCTTGCGTTTATCTTTAGATAGATTGTCTTTACCTCGCCAGTTCCAGTTTACCCTCTCCAAATCCTTCTGGACCAAGTCCAGAAAGAGTTGCAGTCTTTTATGTCTTGATAACGGGGGCATTTTGGTAGATCTAATCTGCAACCCAGCATCACGTCTTATTGGTTGTGATTCTTCTTCATCCGATTCATCCCCAGAGTTCTCATTCAACAGGGAAGTGAAAATTTCCAGAGCCTCCTCTAGTATGGGAGCCCCGTGGGCCCCTGCATATGCATGCCTGCACTTGGACCTGTGGGAGGAGGAGGTTGTGTACCAATCCTCCATGTACCTCAGCCACTGTCGGGTGTAGCTGAGGTACATATATAACGTATTCATGGTGTGGGCGGGAACAGAGGACCAGCTGGCCCTATTTATGAATGAGCTCAATAATAACCAGAGGAACATTGTCCTCACCTACTCGCACAATGAAAGTACACTAGCCTTCTTAGACCTACGGTTAACCATCAATGATGGACATATTATGACTCAAACTTTTAGGAAGGACACTGCAGCTAAAACCCTCCTGCATGCCCAGAGTAATCACCCGAGGCCCCTTGTTCATGGGATTCCCACTGGGCAATTTTTAAGAATAAGGAGGAATTGCTCTGAAGAATCTGAATTCAGGAGAGAGGCAGGTGAAATGTATCAGAGGTGTAGGGAAAGAGGCTACCCCCATAAGCCATTGAAGAAAGCTAGGAAAAAGGCTGCTCAGCAAAAACGTATTGACCTCCTAGGCGACTCAAAGTCTGAACCCCCTAACAAGGACCAATATCCCAGGATAGTGACCAAATTTGGTGCTCAATGGAGGGAGGTAGGGAACATTATTGGTAAACATTGGCCTGTTTTGACCCTGTCTCCCTCCATTGCAGAAATAGTGGGGCCTAGGCCCTTACTGACTGCTAGGAAAGCTAGAAATGTAAGTGACATACTGGTCCATTCCAAATATACCAGATCATCTAATAAGAGTAACTGGCTGACAGAACTTAAACTGGTACGTGGAATGCACCCATGTGGACATTGCCACATTTGTAAGTATGTGCACAAAACCAAGGAATTTTTCAACTCAGATGGATCAAAAAGGTTTGAGATAAAACTATTTATTAATTGTTCAACAATGTGGCTAATTTATATGTTAACGTGCCCCTGTAACAAATATTACATATGGAAAACTAAAAGAACTTTACGCGTCCGAATAGGCGAACATATATCAAGCATCAAAAAGAAAGATGGCGTTCGACCTATTTCATTACATTTTGCTCAATTTCACCAGAAGGACCCAAAAGGGCTCATGGTTAAAGGGATCTATGCTCTTGACCTGCCCCCTCGGAGAGGTGACTATGACCAGATTCTCCTGCAGAAGGAAAAGATGTGGGTCTATAACCTCGGGACTTTAAGCCCATGGGGCCTCAATACTGACTGTAGTTTACAACCCTTTTTAGAGAAGTAGCACCCCAGGCTTTATCCTGTTTATCATTTGGTGCCATTGGGTTACCGTTGCTCTTTAAACATAGGCTTAGGACCCATGATGATAGGGGTGGCTTTAGTTAGAAGGATTAAACATTGGAGGCCTAGTAGACCCAGGTGAAAGTAAATATAGATTAAATTACAGTCCTGGGCCTAGTGTCAAGATTGATATTAGGCCCAGTGGGCCCATTGGCCCCTATTTCTTCATGTACATGCTACAATTGGGCCACTGCCTCAGTCCCTCAGTCTGTGGGTGATTATTTATTTACCTTTATTATTCTTTGTTTTCTGTGTGATGAATGCCAGTGAATGAGAGGTTTTTGTTGAGACTGACATCTAGTGGCTATTTGTGTTTATTACCTATCTGATTATCCGACTATGGATTGTCTATATGTGTCTTATGTAAAGGTGACATCCAGTGGTCATGAATGGTAATTACACCTAGCTTGTTAAAATGTATAAATAGCCCTGGTTTCCAACTCCTCCCTAGCTCTGAGGAAATTGGCGATTAGTCAATGAAACGCGTCAGCGGTGTGTCATCACGCATGTGACGTGGGAAGGTATCCTGGAAGGGCAGAAGTGAGTCACTGATGACGGCCCGTATCCATGTGACTTTTTCCGTGGAGTGAATCACTGACGACCGATCGGGTCGATCCTGCTTGTGCGGTGCTTAGCCATCAGCGCCAACCACTGTCCATTGTGGGACTTTTGAGGAGCTACGTTCGGTAGTCAAGTTTGGATGGTGAGGTCATTTTATACCAAGACTTACCTATGTCATGTCCCTATGGCTGAAGTGGCGTTTAAAGGGTACGAACGCTTGAAGTGATCCTTGTGATGGAACTGTTGGCTAAGGTGCTCTGTCCTCTTTCCTTATCACCTATGGACTGATGGGACACCCACGTTGTGCCTTACTGGTGAGAGTGTGGTTGTTTTACTCCCCACCTTATGCAGTCCTATACACCACTGTGCCATGTGGGACCTACCATAGGCCATATTGTTCCTCCGCCACTGGAGTGCCGCATTATCCTTGTTTCGTGGGACTGACTTGTTGTTTTTTCACTTTTATGTCATCAGCATCATCAATTTAGTGACTATTTTCCATCCTGCACACTTCCTAGCTTCCCAGCTTAGCCACATCCAACCACCCGGATAGCACCAAGGATTTTTCATGAGACTGCTTTGTAGTCACGTGTGAATCAGTGTGTCTGGTGTATATGTTGTGGAGATGTGTGAGCAGCTGCTATTTCCCTCCCTGTCCTAGACAACGTTGTCTTTTTAAATTGTTTTATATTGTGGTTTAAGTTCTTTCCTGATCCCATGTGTGTTTTTGTATTGTCTGTCCATTGATTATTAAATAAATAAATATATTTTTCATATCTTTTTCACTAACCGTGTTCCTTTGGCCGCTTTTTTTCCGATGGGGTTGTGTTTCCTCCCTCTTCCCCTCGGTTCTCCCCTTTTTTTTGTCTTTATGCATTGGTCACTGGTCTGCACTGGGGTGACCTGTGTCACCTAGTGATTTAGTGATTATGCCTGAGTGGCTCCTTCTGGACAGCCTTTTTTGTACAATTGAGGCTTAGTCGTAGTTGATCCGGGTTTGTTCTCCCCCTTTTTTCCTTTGTGTACTATTCGAGTATTCAAGGTAAAGGGTCACAAAGACCCCACCTATATTAGTAAGGGAATTTGGGACATCGAAGAAAAGTAAGATGTCATCATCCCTCCAGCCGATGAGGGCGGTGCATCGTGGTAATGTCAAAGGAAGATTACAAACATGAAATGGACAGATTACTCAGTGACAGAGACACATATATGTTATTAAGGAGGAATCCCTCAGGTGAATATAAAAAAAGATCCCGAAAGTACATAAGAATGCAGGAAAGCCCCCAGGTAGACCCATAGTGCATGGGATTGGTTCATTTACCTCGTGCATGGGCCAATATATACAACCGCTGGTAAGGCAAACACGTGCCTGCCTGAAAGATACCAAACATTTATTACAGATCTTGGACAAATTATTATCACTGGTCCCAGTATACTGGTGACTGTCGATGTAGGGTCACTGTACACAATTATTAAACATGAGGACGCACAACAGGCAGTAGGTCAAGCCTTGGATAAAGATAATTCATGTAGAAGGCAGAGAAAGTTTATCAAGAAGTGTTTAGATTATTGTCTTGATCACAACTGCTTTTGGTATGACAAGAAATTCTACCAACAAATCAAAGGTATTGCCATGGGGGCACGTTTTGCCCTCATTGTAGCAAATTTATTTATGGACAGCTGGGAAATGGAACAGGTCTTTGATCAGATGCCCTCGGAGTTAACCCTTTGCTGTCATTTTATAGACAATATTTTCTGCATCTGGCAGGGCGTGAGCAGTCTACAGGGATTCCAGGAGAGATTAAATAATAATAACAAAGGAATCAAATTAACATGGCACAGTAGCAGAGAGGGAATTGCATTCCTGGATCTGGAAATAGGGACCAGAGAAGGCAAAATTTCAACAAAGACGTTCTTCGAACCCACAGATCGGAATTGTTAAATTCCGAAGGGTAGCTGTCATCATCAGACATGGCTGGATAACATACCAAGAGGACAATTTATGCGTCTTAGAAGAAACTGTACAGATGTAGATACATTCAGAGATCAGGCCAAAGGATAAGAAGGAAGTACCATCAAGGAACATATCCAGCAGGTGGCGGAGATGGAGCGCATACCCCTGATTCAGCAAGGAGGAAGGCGTGAGGAGAGGAAGGACTTCTCAGGAGCGGTGTCCTTAGAAGGAGGAAAAATGTTGTGGTGACTGCCACATCAGAGACCTAATAACATGCAACATGGAGGGTGTGGTGTACTGTATTCAATTTCTGTGTAAATTACAATACATCGGAAGAACAAAATGAAATTTAGCAAGGACGATTCAAGAACATGTGTACAATATAAAGATAGGCTTCAAGAACCATCATTTACATAATTTATTCAGACATTTTAGAGATGTTCACAATAGGAGTACTTTAGGAATGAGCTTTTGGGGGATAGAGGGATCCCGGTGGATTTTTGAGGCCCAATCCTTCAGACCTAGGTGCTTGAATGTGGACTTTGATTTAAACCGTTTAATCACTGATAGGTAGGAGGCCCATTTACCTATATTAGTCTAAGTTCCTTGTTGGCCTTGTATTACTTTATTATTTAAACATTTAGCTAGGAGGAGCACTTTCCCATTTAATTTAATAGTGAGATGGTGTGATAACCCCCGTCTGGTCTATTAGTATTTGTTATCCCCCATCCAGGCAAGTTCATTTGTTTATGTGCAATGTTAAGGGATTGTTTTTTTTTTTTTTTTTGTTACTTGTCATGCCTATATGTAACCGCTGGAGGGCAGTGGTTACATTGGGTTATAATTACTCATTATTACCAGCTGCCATCTTCTTGCACTACTCTATATTACCTGCCACAGATATACAGGGGGGTTCTCTGCAGGTTACCTTAATGCTGAAGGGGCCTGAGTGCTATTTTTTTATCCACTTAATATCGTTATATTACGTTTTTGTTTTTATGCATCTCAATCGTGGGGATCTTCAAGAAAATGGCATAAATGACTATGACAAAATGGCAACGATTAATGTATGCACACTATTGTGTTTCAATACACAGATGGCATTGGTATACCAGTGGT
This sequence comes from Glandirana rugosa, assembly GCA_018402905.1. NCBI lineage: Eukaryota > Metazoa > Chordata > Amphibia > Anura > Ranidae > Glandirana > Glandirana rugosa. Next base: position 85,968 of record BLSH010186546.1, read on the forward strand.
GGCTCAGATGATCTACATCTATATTGATGTAGAACTGGGTATACATCACTGGTGTATTTCTTCGCCGCACCACGGGTTCCCTCTGCCGCCGAAACGCCCGTACAGGCGATTGTGACTACAATAAAATGGCGTTCATGACTCCAGGAATATTGCGGCTGGGCCTATACAGTATAAATTGTCCCCACCATCATCATTTTAATAAATAGCAAACATTTTAAGGATTCAGCACTATGTAGCTTCTTTTGTCTTACACATATCGGTGCCATTGGTTCATGTGTGGAGTCTGACCTGCCCCTTGCCTAAGGAGGATATAGCCCCATAGGAGAAAGTGCGACTTGACCCATCAGGGGTCGCACCTAGAGGTGATCACATAGCACAACCGGTGGTGGTGTGTGGTCCCACTGTGAAGTACTATAGTTATGGAACTGGATCTACTCTGGATGCTGACATCTTGAATTGAGCACCTTTGCACTAACTTGCACAAAGAAACGACGATCTTTTTGTTATATTGCACAAACTGTTTGAAGGACTATTACACCACTAGTAGTGGTATAAATGTTTCATTTTAGAAAACTGTATTATGAACATTAATATTGGATTGTGTCACCTGTGATGATTTTTTAGTTTATGCACTTAGTCACGTGCAGCTTTTTTTTTTTTTTTTGTATTGTCTTTTTTTTTTTTTTTCCAATAAAATTTATTAAAGCATTGAATAGAATATACATATGATATGAGATGTTACAATCATGACAACAGGTGTACAAATAAGCCAGTCATACATTACAGTATATTGTACATTGCTGTTAATCACTGCGTGCTGGAGGAGTGATAACACCTTTGCACTTTAGCCACAGGGTGGCAATATTTGTATGTATAAGCATTTATCCTGATTTTACTACCTGGTGTGTCACTGGGGTAGAATCTGGAAACAGGTCTAGAGATCTGTGTTTTCAGATTGCACTTGATGCTTTTCTTTTGTCCAACATAAAAATTTTTATGTGTGTTTCTTTTAAATACAGAAATTCAACATTAAGGATAACGTCTGTCATACATTGAGTTTCAGTATAACCAACAATATACATATCATATTGAACGTGCTACTCAAAGGTCATAGTTCCAAACTAGCAATTGTTCGACTGAAGGTTGTGTGGTCCCCCCCTCCCCAGATGAAGCCACCATCCTCACTCGACTTCCACATTTTCCATATTGTTATATAATGTTGGACAAATGAACGTGAAGATACCTGAAAGTTAAATTAGAGTCTTTTGGATAGTCTATTTGATTTTATAGTGCGTGTTAGTGAAGGTGTTTGCACTTGAGTTGAGATATGAATTTATTTGGGATTACAAAAACGTTCCTATGTTTGACCATTGTGACCAGTAATCCCAGTCTTTCTGTGCTTTGGCCAAGTTGCCAGTGCTGGAGGCCATCATTAATTTGTAGCTGTTATGTAGGTTTACCAAGTCAAGAGTGCTTTCAATGGATGGAGTTCGATCTGTTTTCCACAGCTTCCTTATAGATAACCTAGCTTCTAAGAGCATTTGAGTTGTAACAAATCTGCCGGGCTTGGAAATTGTTTCTATTGTTGAGTTTAATAGAGCTAAAGCAGGTGATAAGGAGTTTTTGTTTTTCATGTACCCCAAGATTAGGGAAATGGTGTGCCAGTAGGGTTGTATTTTTTCACAAGCCAAGAATATGTGGAATAGGTCTCCTCTGGCCTTGTTGCACCTCCAGCAGGAATCAGGCGTGTTAGGACTGAAGGATGCTAGACTTTGTGGTGTTAAATACCATCTGAGTGAAATTTTTTGTGTAAGCTCCCATAGGTCTGCAATTTTGGTTGAGGTGTAGATAGTGCTAAAAGCTTTTTGCCATTGGGAATGGGTGAAAAGTTCTTTCAGGTTTGTTTCCCATTGGAGGTGTGATGCTGATTTGGAGAAGATTCACTTGTGGTGTAGGGTATTGTAAAATAGGGGGATTCTTTTCGTCTTTGGTGCTGGCTTGGATAGATGCTCCCATATTTTTGGTGGTATAGAGTACAGTGGTAGAGGGATGGCTTTTAAGCAATGGCGAATCCTCATGTAGGTGAATAGTTCTGTTGTTGGAAGGTGGAATTCTTTCTGCAGCTGTATTAACGTTTTAGGTATAGTTCCTTGGAATAAGTTGTCTATATATCTTATGCCTCGCAATGGCCATTGATGTAGTGACAGGTGAGTGGAGAGAAATTGTAATGCTTCTATTGCTAATTGTGGAGCAGTCGTGGGAGTGGGTTGTGAGTAACTACTATGATGTGTCAGTTTTTTCCAGGCATGAGCTGAAGCTTTCATTGTGGGGGGGAAATGCTGTTGGAACTATGGAGCCCAGAGGGACATTCGTTAGCCATTTGAATAGGTTTGGGCGTACTAGTGACTTGCTTTCTATTTGTCCCCATAGAGTAAGTGGAGATGGTTGGAAACATTTGGGTAATTGGGCTAGCAGGGTTGCTAAGTAGTAATCTTCAAAGTCTATGGACCCGGCTCCTCCTGCCCTTTTGTGCTTTATGAGTTTTGAGTGTGCATGTCTGGGTTTTTTGCCACTCCGTATACTCTTGTTGTATATGTCGTATACAAAGAAAATCACTGCGCTTACTTGATTTAACACAAGACAGCTGCCAGCACAACACCACAACACCTAGTGCAATCAGTTGAAACAATAATAGTGCAGCACTATCTATAGGTAATACAACCGAGTATACTGCATAATGTCCTGGCTTACAATAGACAGGTCATCATTTGTGAATAGAATGGAATAATAAAAAGTTTGCAGCACAACGAGGATTTGAGCAGGGTTGGTAAACTCAGTTCGGGCCAATATGCCAACAGGCTAAGTTGTGACCAAACACATCAGGGAAAACCAGCCCCACACAGTGTTCAATGAAACAAATTGATATACCAAATAGTTCATATATATAAAATAGGAGGGAACGGATAGGTAAAAAGCCCCAAACATTAAGCAGTAGATGAATGAAACATCAAATCTTCCCAGGTGCACTGATCACTCCAATTGCTTGTGTGACTGTAATCCACCACCAGGTGCAGTAAAAATCGTGTTGTATATGGTCTGGATAGTTCTAAAGAAGGATGATGGGAGGGGTATTGGGAGAGTCCAGAATATGTATAGGATTTGAGTCAGCTGTATCATCTTAAATGTTGCGAGCCTTCCTGTCCATGAGAGTTACATTTTTGCTATATGTTGGGTGTCTGATTGTAACTTGGTCAGGAGTGGTTTGAAGTTCATTGAGTATACGTTCTTTATTGTTCTAGTAAGTTGAATCCATAGATAAGTGGCACTTTTGTCTGCCCAGGCAAAGGGATACTGCATTTGGAGTTTATTTTTAGTTGTGGCGTCTAATTTGATGTCTAAAATAAATGATTTGGAATTTGTGTTGGCTTTATAGTATGAAATGTTTCCGTCTATACGCAAATAAGACCTGTTTTGATGCGAAAAATAAGTGTAGTCACATTCGGAGGTATGGTGGCATCTGCACACATTGTATAAATCTTGTGTGCTTAGAAAAGATTGTACTTGATGCTTGTTGCATGCCAGTAGCTCACTGTTTAGTGAAAGCGATATCAAAACAAAAATCTCAGGATATGCATTTTTTCCAGTTCAAAAGTTTTATTCAGTTAAACATGTGAACATACAATAATGACAGTAAGTGTACATCCCACAAATACAGTCTTACAGCATGAAATTGTAGTGAAGTGGGTTCAACGAACAAAGATTCAAAGAAAAACCTATATCACAATGTAGTAGGATATGCATTTTTAAAAGCAAATCATGAATATGTGTTTCCATATTTCCATCATTACAGGTTGACTCAGATTTATGAGGGTACAAATCAGCATGATGACTTTTTCACAGGTTTGAGATCATCAAAAATGTATATTACAGAGCAGGGGCGTGGCCGGCGAGCAGTCTTGATGGCTGCACAGTAGCAGAGCTCCTTCCATGACTCGCCATTCTAAGCGTCTGCCAGCTTTCCAGTCTCACAAATCATCACCCAAAAACATCCAGACAATCCCGGCCACGAAGGGAACTATGGCCATGAAGCGCAAAGAACACAAGCTGCCCTGCAAACTGACAGCATTCATGTACCAACCGTCCATGAGGAGAGGCCAAGATGGCGCAGTCACACTACAAGAAACCCCAGAGTCTCTGATAACGGCTCGCCTGGAGGGGCCACTTGCACAGAGGATCACACTCTCACCTGCCCTGAGAGATCCAATCTCCTCCCCGACAGGCACACCGACCTCTGGAAGCCCAGCCAAGGCAAGGGCCTGTCTGGATTCTCCCACGCCGGAAGAGGTAGGCCACAGAACCGTTCTTCCAAACTATCTCCTGTCGCAAACGGACGATCCTTTGTCTTACCCGAACAAACAGTCGTTGCAAGCGAACAAACTTTCTATTCAACCGATCGTTCTGGATGCAATCTCTTCATTTCCTAAAGCAGGTCAACCTGTGCTAGATTCCACTCTAAAAGAGATGCTGATGTCCCTCAGAAGCCCCATACAAAGTGACATGATAATGATGATGCACAAATTTGGCCATTGCATGGACGTGCTAGACAACAAGGTTTCCCAAATGGAGACCAACATGGGGACTATGACAGCCGCTATCAATGACGTTATTGACACGCAATCGGATCAAGCCACTGAGATAGCCTGGCTGAGAGACAAAGTTGCAGACATCGAGGACAGATCAAGACGCAACAATATCAAGATCCGCGGTGTTCCAGAAACAGTGCAGCCATTCGACCTGTCCTCATTCGCCCGCGGACTAATCAAGTCCATACTACCCGACACCAAGAACATAGAAATGGTAATAGACCGCATTCACAGACTGCCCAAACCAGCTTCCTCCCGGACAATGTACCAAGAGACGTGATTTTAAGAATCCACTTTTTCCATGTCAAGGAGCTATTCATGCAAAAAACACGCTCCATGGGAAGCCTACCGGAACCATACAACAACCTACAAATCTTTGCCGACCTATCTCAGCATACTCTTAACAGACGCCGGCAACTGAACAACATCACGAAAACCTTACGTAATAACAGTATCCAATACCAGTGGATAGCACCATCCAAAATCTCAATTACTCACAACGGACAGAAACACGTTGTGACCTCAGAACAAAGTGGCCTATCCCTCCTTCAGGAATGGGGCATCATCCCCGATAATGCTGACAACTCCCCGATGGAACAAAGCGGAGCTAGCCTCGCATGCTCGACCTCCCACCATCGAAGGAACAACATTCAACGCTAACACGAACCAACTACTGGAATTCAACTGTTATGGCGATCATGCAGAAACATGCCCTGCTCGGCCGGGTGAACTTTTTTCCCCCAACTTCTTATTCCTAGGCGCCAGTTGTGCCAGTCACAAAGGAATTCTTTTGAGTTTAGTTTAACTCCTTGTTTTCTATTTTTTCTCCTTGCTATTGGTCTATCCAAATAGCTTCTAGTGTTGTCGAGAAGCTGCAGGTTCAATCTCCTTTGTTTCTTCAACCAAAGACAAGTTATCAACGTGTGCGATAACCTACTCCAACAAGGAAAGGCATCCTTCAAGACCCCAGTCAATACAGTCTTGCTCATTATCTAACCAACCTTATATATTTACCGAACAAATCTACAGTTATTCCTCAACTTACCTGAGAAAACTGACCGCTACTCAACATGGTAATCAAAATAGTGTCGATAAACACTAATGGGCTAAACCACCCTGCTAAAAGGAAATCCCTATGGAAATTAGCGGAGGAAACAAAATGTGACATTATATGTGCTCAGGAGACACATTTTCATTCTAGTAACCCACCGATGTGTACCAACATAAACTACAGCAAAATATCCACTGCTAACGCTCCACAAAAAAAGAAAGGCATCTTAATAGCCATAAGGGACTCATTGAGTTTCCAGGTACAAAAATGCATTAAGGATCCTGAAGGCCGCTATCTGATTGTGATAGGCAATATCAATCAGGCGGTTTATACATTTGTCTCGCTTAATGCACCCAATATTCATCAGCTGAGATTCATTCGATAGCTCCACAAAAAGGTTCTGAAGGCCCAGCAGACACTTTAATATAACCCCAGACCCACAAATTGACACCACGTCCACCCCTAACAGGGGCAAGACTGCACTCAACCCTTGGCTCTATAAAGCACAACTGTACGACGCTTGGCGTTGCCAACATGCCTGCGAAAAAGATTTTACATTTCTGTCACCAAGACACAATACATATTCTCGCATTGACTTTTTCCTGCTGGATCAGTGGACACTACAAAAGGTTTCTGCGATATCTATACTTCCAGTGACATGGTCTGATCACTCACCCATTACCATCACAATCGAAGATCAATACAATTCCACAACTCCCTACATCTGGAGGATGAACACAGGCTTACTCCAAATGGAACCATTGGTATCCACTCTAGCCGATGAACTTAAACACTTTTTTGTTACTAACACGAAATCTGTGCCGGAACCACACGTAGTATGGGCTGCACACAAAGCAGTAGTACTGGGACTGTGTAGACAGCAAGGGGCTAGATACAAGAGACAAAGGAGGCAGCAGGTTGAGGCAATCTTAGAATAAATAAAAAAATGTGAACTCGATAACATACGATTCCCATCTGAAACCCTCAAGACAAAAATTTTTAATTTACGACTAAAATTGAGATCCCTACTAATTGAGGATTTTGAAAAAACACAAAAGAGATTCAAAATGAATTTCTACATCTATGGTAACAAACCAGGTAAATTACTGGTGTCGCAAATTAGAGGCCGCCAACCAAAAAGCCACATACCCTATTTGCCTCATCCAATAACCAAACACAAACTCACTAACCCGCAAGAAATTGCAAATGCTTTCAGCACATATTACTATAAACTATACAACCTAAGTAATGATTCCGGTACTCCCCAACCAGAGGGTGACACCATCAAAGCATTCCTCGACTCAGTAGCTCTCCCACACTTAACAATCAATCAATTAGACAATCTCAACGCTCCTTTTACCACATCCGAAATTGAACATGCCATAGACTCTCTTTCAAACAATAAAGCTCAAACTCTTTCAAACAATAATATAGGGGAATATTACAAACAATTTAAACACCTTCTATAAGGGCACCTAACCCAGATGTTCAATACTGCTGCCTCCTCAGCCTCCTTGCCAGCAGAAATGTTGAAAGCGACAATAATTACACTTTCGATGCCGAGGAAGGATCCCAATACCCCCCAAAACGTCCGCCCAATTTCCCTTCTTAACCATGACACTAAATTGTTTGCAAAAATCATAGCCTCCAGATTAATCGACTTTCTCCCCAGTTTGATCCACCCCGACCAGTCAGGTTTCACCAAAGACTGCCAATCATTGGACGCAACCCGCAGAATGATTAATATCCTACACCAAGCTGGGTTGATGAGAGTGCCTTCTCTGCTTCTGTCTTTAGATGCAGAGAAGGCATTCGATAGGGTCCACTGGGGATATATGAAAGCAACTTTGCAAAAATTTGGCTTCCAGGGTTACATCTTGTCTGCAATTCTAGCACTATATTCTAATCCTTCAGCCCAAGTACTTCACTCGTCCATGCTCTCTACACCCTTCAAAATCACAAATGGTACGAGACAAGGCTGTCCCCTATCACCACTAATTTTTAATATAATGATGGAACCGCTGGCAGAAAAAATCAGATCAGCCCCAAACATCTCAGGTGTGTCAATAGGCCATCAGGACCACAGAATAAATCTATTTGCGGACAATGTCATTCTTAGCCTCACAAATCCCTCAACTTCCCTGGCTTCAGTGGAACACATACTAGATTAATTTAGTAAAATATCTTACTACAAGGTAAACACCACTAAGTCGGTTATCTTGCCCATGGGGATCCCAAAGACTCAACAGGAAACATTAGAAGCTCGACACCCATATACTTGGGCAGAGCGTTCAATCTCGTACTTAGGAATCAAATTAACCAAAACTGCCACCTCCCTCTACCAGGAGAACTATATACCTCTCCTTCATAATCTACAGGTAGCTATTAACACCATCCACAAACCGTACTTCACATGGCTGGGAAGACTATGGGCATTTAAAATGGTTGTGCTACCCCAAATTTTATATATCTTTAGATCCTTACCTATTCCGGTTCCATCATCCTTCTTCACAGCCATACAAAAATTGATAGGCAAACATATCTGGCAAACAACCAGAGCTAGAAGTTCCATAGTAAACTTAACCAACCACAAAAGGAAGGGAGGAGCAGGATACCCTCTCATAAAAGATTATTATTATGCAGCCATTCTGGCCCAAATCAAGCCCTGGTTCAATACCAATATAACTAGTCCATGGCGGGACATGGAAGCCCTCCAGACCCCAGGTAACGACCTGGTAGCATGGCTCTTCAGTAAACCATCCCTAAGGCCCAATAAAGCACAACTCTCTACATCCATATGCGCAACTGTTGAGGCCTTTGATATGTGCAGAAAAGAAATGCCTAAAGGGTCATCTCCCGCAATTATTCCTGTACCATTTACTGTAGTGTCCTTCCTGATCCCAGATTTCCCAGTGAAATCCTGGATGGTAAAAGGCGTCTCACACATCTCGGACCTATATGAGCAAGACTCCATCAAGCCCTTCATGACCCTTACCCAAACCTATGACATATCTAAGAAAGAATATTTTAAATATATCCAACTGACCTATTGTTTAATGAGGAATCCTTACCTTCGTCTATACCTACATGGGAACATTGTAGACTACCTGACCAAACCGACTAGTAAAATTAAAGGCATCTTGCTATTTTACAGTCTTATAGGGAATAAAAACTCCTTCTCTAAACTTAAGCCACTTTTAAATTGGGAAAGGGACTTGGGTAAAACCGTTTCCCCCTCTCAATGGATAACAGCCATTAAAACAACCCACGGAGCTTCTAGAGCCGCAAATCTATGGGAACTTAGCCTGAAAATAAACCTTAGATGGTACATAACTCCTGTACAGATTAACAAGTTCTCCCCTGGTACTAACCCCACATGTTGGAGACAATGTGGGAGAGAAGGCAACCTACTACACATCATGTGAAAGTGTGATAAGCTTACCTAATTTTGGACTGAAGCGTTCCTGCTTATACACCAAATTATCAATATTCCTATAATTCCAACTCCGGAGCTTGCCCTGCTCAATATAGGCATTGAACAAATCCCTCACCAATACAAACTAATAACAACCCACATACTCCTAGCGGCCAAACTGGCGATCACCAAATGTTGGAAAAGTTCAGAACCGCCCTCCGTCAAAGAGGTAATCACATTAGTCTGCCTCCACAGCTTGTATGAACGAATGTTCGCACTATCTGAACACACTTTGTCCAAATATAACAAAAAATGGTCTGCATGGTTAGACAAAGAAGGGGCATTACCATGAAGAATGTTTTTCCTTATCTTACAGTGTAACTTAACACACCTAATTCAGAGAAATGAAGTGGGTGTGTCTGCCTCCCCTCCCTCAACACAATATGTTCCCAGAAGGGGTGTCTGGGGGAGGGGGGCAGCAGATGCTACCCCCACGCAATGCATAATATGACCGTTGGTACGTACATAAACTTGTCAACCGCTATGCTTTCTTTACTGTTAATATACTACATATCGTATAACCTGTGCTTAATCCATTGTATGACAAATTCAATATGTCTGCACTTCTCCTTTTGTTATGTTGCAAAATCCAATAAAAATCATTTGGAAAAAAAAAATGTATATTACATTGTGTTTGAATATATACACATTTTATGTGTGCACAGTAAACATAAATGCCACCCAAATCATTCAACAACACTGTTATGAACTGGGGATTCATTTTGGGTGGGAATATTTTATATTATTTTTGGACACATAGCCCAGCACTGTTTGAAAACAGACTCGGGATTCAATTGGTTAAAGGTGTAATGTGTTGCTGTATACCTCAAAATGTACTGTAGGCTGTGCTTTTAAAACATTTAATATAAGTCACAAAAAATTTGGCTTCCAAATGGCAGAAACCTGCACGATCAAACATCCACATTTTATGTTGTTAAAACGTGAAAAAGCAATGAATAAATATAAATGTAATGTTAGAGTAGATAAACCAGTAAAGAAAATGTTGTATTGTGCTGCTGTTTTTTTCCTGCTTTTATGTTATGCTGGTTCTACTAGTTAATGAAAAAAAATAAAAGGGAAAACATCTTCTTCTATTTCACTGAGTAATGACACACATTATGAGAGCCAAAGGAAATTAACCTGTATAGTACTGATGTAATCTGTATCATCCAATGTACCTGAAAAAAGGCAATATGTTTGCCACAGAAAATGAAAGTTCAAAAAGCAATTGTAGTTCATATTTTCAGCACACACACGTAGGTTTAAATAAAACCATCTGTATTTTCCTTTTTGGTGATTCAATTGTGTGGTGTTTCTGTCATTATTTTCAGTTTTGCAGTAAAAGGGCTTTAAAGGATCCCTAACTTACCTCTCTATATGCTTGTACTATGAAGTAATTATTTCCTAAAGATTACAACAAAGACTAAAAACAGGTTTAATGTGGTTTGTAACAGCTTAGAAACACTTGCTGTCTGCTTAAATTAGAAGGCTGGCAGGCCTTAATGGGTCTGCATTTTCTGTTACATAGTCAAAGTGTAGAGTTTCATAATACTACACATTAATTATCCTTGAGGAGATGTGTAGCATGTACAGCTAATTCACTAACAACTGTGGTTTGCTAAGCTACATATGCTCCATTATACGAGCATACTCCAGCTAAGTAGTAATACATCTAACATGCAAAGAAGTATTTTTGGAACCATCTTACATCTGTTAGCTATCTTGAGTTGGCATGTAATACATATACAATACTGCATTATTATTATATTATACAGGATTTATATAGCGCCCACAGTTTGCACAGCACTTTACAATATTAGGGCAGACAGTACAATTACAATACAATTTAATACAGGAGGAATCAGAGGGCCCTTGCTCGTTAGAGCTTACAATCTAAGAGGGAGGGTTAAATGATACGAAAGGGCAATAACTGCGGGGGATGAGCTGATTGAGAAAATAAGTAGTGTAGTTAGGTGGTGGCAGGATAGGCTTCCCTGAAGAGAAAAGTTTTCAGGGATCACTTGAAGGTGGATAGATTTGGGGACATTCTGACCGATTGGGGTAGGGAGTTCCAGAGGATGGGAGAGGCTCGGGAGAAGTCTTGGAGGTGAGTATGAGAGGAGATAATGAGGGAGCTGGAGAGCAGGATGTTTTCGGAGGAGCGAAGAGGACGGTTAGGTTGGTATTTTGAGACTAGGTTGGTGATGTAGCTGGGAGCAGAGTTGTGGATGGCTTTGTAGCTGATTGTTAGTATTTTGAATTTAATTTGTTGGGCAAGTGGCAGTCAATGAAGGGATTGCCACAGAGGGGAGGCAGACGTTGAACGGTTTGTAAGGTGGATGAGTCTGGCAGCGGCATTCATGATGGACTGGAGGGGGGATAGTCTATTTAAAGGTAGGCCAGCGAGGAGAGAGTTGCAGTAGTCAAGGTGAGAGATGACCAGGGAGGGAATCAGGAGCTTTGTGGTTTCATTGGTCAGGAAGGGACGTATTTTTGAGATGTTGCGGAGATTGAGGCGGAAAGCCTTAGAAAGTGATTGGATGTGGGGCCAAAAGGAGAGTTCTGAGTCCAGGATAACACCAAGCACCCTGACATGTGGGGATGGGTGGATGGTTGTGCCATTGCTCTTGACAGAGAAGTCGGGGGAAATGGCACGTGGGGAAGGAAATATTATGAGTTCAGTTTTGGACAAGTTGAGATTGAGAAAGTGGTGTGACATCCAGGCAGATATGTCTGTTAATAAGCTAGTGATATGTGAGGAGACTGATGGGGTGAGTTGGGGGGTGGAGAGGTAGATATGGGTATTGTCAGTGTAAAAATGATATTGAAAGCCGTGGGAGCCGAACGAGGGAAGAGGTGTATATTGAAAATAAGAGAGGTCCAAGAACAGAACCTTGGGGGACCCCAACAGAGTAGGGAAGAGGAGAGGAGGAGGTAGAATTGTACGTTACACTGAAGGTCTGATGGGATAGGTAGGACAAGAGCCACTGGAGAGCACAGTCACGGAGACCGAGGGAGCAAAGAGGAGGGGGTGGTTGACAGTATCAAAGGCAGCCGAAAGGTCCAGGAGTAGGAGTACAGAGTAGTGTCCATTGGTTTTTGCGGTTAGTAGGTCATTTGTGAGTTTAAGAAGGGCAGTTTCTGTAGAGTGTTGAGGGCGAAATCCAGATTGAAGGGGGTCCAGAAGGTTATTCTTAACAAGGTGGTCACTCAGTTGGTTGTGGACTAGGCGTTCAAGGAGTTTAGAGGAAAAGGGGAGCAAGGAGATAGGGCGCAGATTGTTTAGATCGGTAGGGTCCAGGGATGGCTTTTTGAGTATGGGGGTGACCAATGCATATTTTAGAGCATTGGGGAAGATGCCAGAAGAGAGGGAGAGATTGAAGATGTGAGTTAGAGAGTGCAGGATAGAGTCAGAGGGTGAGCATAGTATTTGAGAGGGAATAGGGTCCAGTGGACAGGTGGTTAGGTGGGCGTTAGAAAGGAGTTTAGCAACCTCGTTTATAGTAGCAGGTTTGAATAAGGATAGTCTCAATTGTGCTTGTTGACATGGGGTGTTAACTGGGGAGAATGCCTGTAGAGTGGAGATTTTGTTACGAATTGTGTCAATCTTGCTTTTGAAATGGTTAGCAACCTCCTGGGCAGTGAGTGAGTTATTGGGCGGAAGCAGTGGAGGACGACATAGGGAGTTGAAGGTAGAGAAGAGTTGACGGGGACTGGATGAGAAGGTGTTAATAAGAGTGGTAAAATAGTTCTGCTTGGCAGTGTGGATGCGAGAATTGTATTTATAGAGGGCAGATTTGTATTGGTTGAAGTCTTTGAGAGACTTACTCTTGTGCCACAGACGCTCAAGGGCGCGGCTACGCTTTTTGAGGTTCCTGGTGTCGTCTGTTTGCCAGGGTTGTAGGGGTCAAGGCCTGATTTTGTGTGTGGTGAGGGGAGCAAGCTCGTACAGGGTGGAGGACAGGGATTTATTGTAGATGGCAGTGGCAGGACAGAGGTGAGATTTTTTCATAGAGGTTTTCAGTAGTAGAATAGAGGAGAGAAGTGTTGAGTTGACGAAGATTTCTACGGGTGACAGTTAAGCGATTGGAGGGGAAGGCAAGACAGGGAGAGAGAGAGACTAATAAGGTGGTGTTCGGAGAGGGGGAAAAGGATTGTTGTAGAGGTTGCATGGAATGCATAGATAGGAGAAGACAAGGTCGAGGGTGTTCCCATCAGTGTGATTAGGAGCCTGTACCCATTGCTTCAGGTCAAATGAGGAAGTTAGACTAAGAAATTTAGAAGTAGCAGTAGTGTTAGTGTTAACTGGGATGTTGAAGTCCCCAAGAAGGATTATGGGAATTTCAGAAGAGAGAAAGTAGGGTAGCCAGGCAGAAAATTCATCAAGGAAAGTTGACAGCGGTCCAGGAGGCCGGTAGATCACAGCAATTCTTAAGGAGGTTGGAGAGAATAGACGTATACAATGGGCTTCAAATGATGAGAGTGACAGAGAGGGAGGAGAGTGAGGAACCTGAAAGATGCTCTGTGGGGATAAGAGGAATCCCACTCCACCTCCCTTGCATCCATTAGGCCTAAGGGAGTGAGTCCAGAGAAGGCCACTGTGGGAGAGGGAAGCAGGAGAAGGAGAATCGCATTCGTGGAGCCAGGTTTCGGTGATAGCAAGTAGATGAAAGGAATTAGTGACAAATAGGTCATGAACGGCAGTGAGCTTGTTGCAGACAGAGCGGGCATTCCAGAGGGCACAGCGGAAGGGGAGGGTGGTTTTGGGAAGAAGGGGGATGGAGATTAAATTGCGTAGATTGCGACTACTGCCAGAGGGTGTGGGTTGGTGGTGATGGGTGTGGTTAAATGAGAGAGGCCCAGGGTTTGGGGATATATCTCCAGAGGCTAGGAGAAGCAGAAGAGAAAGGGATGCAACATGGGAAGATGATTTATATGAGGGGACATGCTTGAGCATCCTGGTTTTGTGAGGATGATATGTACAGATTGTGGGGTGGGGAAGAGGGGGGAAGAAAAGAGAGTTTGCGGAGAGAGGCTGCTATTGTGAAAAGGAGAGATAAGGTATGCATGTTATAGAGAGGATAGTGTGTTCTTTTGGAAATGAGGTTACCTGTAGCCTGGTGTTTGAATAGTTTCTTGTTAGTATTCGCTTTGTGCAAATCGCTGAACTGCAAAAGCGGAAGTGCCCACTTATTTAAAGAACCCCACTTTTTTGGAAGAACCCCCTGCAATGCTATTCCCCTGTAAGCGAAGCTTGGTTTTACACTGTGATGGGTGGGGGTGGAGGTGGATAATTAATCAATTAGGTGATGATATAAGGCACATAGCTATCACATTAAACTTCTAACACTGCAATCAAAATGCAACAAAGGCCAAAATTGGCATGAATTAGTACTGGTATAACTGAAGTCGACTGTAAAAAATTGAAGTAGAAATGTATGCTTTATGGAGGTATCACAGTGCTCATGTTAATATAATAATGTTTTGGACATGGCAAGTGCACATTCATTATTTGTAAAAATAAATGTAATTGTAAAAATAAATGTTTACATTTAAGCTGCCTTATTTAAAGTGTAAGGTAAGGGAAGGTGGGGATGAGTTTTTGCCATAATGTGCCACACACTGTACACAAAAAGTCACCATGAGCCAGGGAATATGTTTTTTGGCAAAAGGGACCTTGCATGTCTCTTCTGATAAAAACAGACTCTACCTCTTGGTGATTTTGAGATTAGCTTATTGAAACATGGAAGCGCTTTTAGATATCTGGCCCCTCCTAGGTGAATGAGTACAACATATAGAGTACTTGTAGCTCATTTACCAATAAAATTAAAAAAAAAACACAGGGTGAAAAAAACAATGCCCCATGATCTAAATCCAATGTCAGTTACAATGAACACTAAACAACAATGTCGACCTGCCTTCATGAAAACAAGCTGACCAATGATGCAGCCCTATCACTACTCCCATCACGATTGACTGGTGCCCACTGGCTTCTGTTTGTAAACATGCAAGCTGGGGTGACGTCATTGTTCAGGCATTGTCAATAGCATATTTTGCCAATCACAGCAACCAGTATCTCCGCCAGCTTGTTTACAAACAGAATCTGGTGGGGGTCTGTCCTTTACTTGTTGTAGTACTAACACCAAAAATGCCAGATCCTTGGCCAGCTGCTGTTTTAAAACAAACCAGCTAAGAATATGTTATATAACAGATGTAACACTACCACCATGCTACCATTAGTGCTGTTGTAGTGCTACCACCACTAAATAACAGATACCAAGCTGGTTTCTTTACAAACATCAGCTGGCTAGGGAACTGGCATTTGGCATTTAAAAAAAAAGTTTTGTGTAAAAGTTATTAAAAGACCATTATCCAGGCATGCAGCCTGGCTGGCCAGGAAAGGTGGGAAGCATTAAGCAGCATTAGTACTAACTCCATTAAATTACATATCCCTGGTTGCTGTTTGCAAGCAATGTCCCATTTTTACGAGTTACATCGTACTGCATTTGCAATTTAATATGTGGGTTTAAGACATTCCCAAAGCATATTATTTAAAGGATTTGTATACAGTATATCTAATGCTCAGACCCTAGGGCACAACATAGGAGAGACCCCTCCAAAGCACTCACTGATGTAGATGGGACACCCTCCAGGGATAGCATCTACAGCCCTAAAATACCCAGATTACAGGGCACTAAAAAGAAGTCTAACTTCCATAGAGAGAGGCCTGCTCAGTCTGAAGCCTGTGGTCTATTAACCACACATATTTCAACAACAGTGAAGGTACATCTTTCCAGCATGATGCATGCTATGTACTTGAAGGAGCTCACCCTAAAGATTCTGATTCCACATCAGATTTTTTAGGGACTCCTCTTTTGATGGCTATAAAACAGCACTTAGAAAAACTGAAAGAAGTTGCCTAGGAGGTATTAAAAGGAAGAAGACAAATGAGCAGCTATAAATATTTTAAATCTTTCCTCTCATATACTAACTATTCCAGAAAAGTCTATTTTACAGATAGGGACTAACTTTGCCCCATCAGTTTCTCCCAATCTGTTTAACCTCTTAAAATTTCAATGGTTTTTATTGTGTTTTAACAAAGAAGTTACAAACTGACCAATAACATTGATGGTACACTCTGCTTACAGAAGGGTTTTATCATAGGATTACTGATAATAATTCAACTTCAGATACAAGTCGAGTTAGCCAAATTTTATTAGATATTAACTTCTTAAGTGTACGGTGTGTTGCCCTCCATCCCAGACACCCCCATGGAAGCAAAACTGTGTCCAGGGGGATGGGGCAACACAGCCGATCCAGGCTAAGATCACCTATTATCAAAACAACTAATATGATGCTATCAAACATAGAAACAAATAGTAATACTGATAAGCACACAAATCCATAACATGCGTAATCGTCAATATGCATTGACAGTGAACATATGCAGAGGGTATTTTAGACTGCTGCTGCTTATCACAGGTCAGTAAGATGACCTTGTGTAGGAGGGAAAAAGGAAAGGAGGTATAGAGGCAGGGAGAGGGTGGAGGTAGGAAATGACAGTCACTGTGGAATAAGTATGTATTCAGACCTTAACTGTACATTTAGGGTTTGTTAACCAGATATCACATTTATCTCTAAATCACTTGCTAGTGAGGGTTGTAATCGCCAGTAACTTCTCCATCTCACATTGGTGGTTGAGAGTGAAGATAGCATCACAAGGGGATGGTGCATTGGAAGAGTTCCATTGCCTTGTAATTGTAATTTTTGCTGCAAGTAGCAGTTGTAAGATTACTACTCAAAGTTTGGCTTGGAACCTGTGGACATTCAGGTGTAGAATGGCTAGTCCAGGGTTAGGGTTTATAGGTTGGTCACATATGTCGGACATTAAAGAAAATCTCTTGTTCCAGAATGATCTTATCGATTTGCAAGACCCCAATATATGGTATAGGGTACCAACTTCTCCGCAGTTTCTCCAACGTTTGGGTATGGTAAAACCTGGAGAGTTTGAATGGGGTAAGATACCAAGAGTGTACTACTTTTTGGAAATGTACTCCGTGATTCACACCTGGTCGAGTTGTAAGTGGTGGAGAAAGCCTTTAACCAACAGACGTCTGGAAAATTCTTGAAGAAGGGATCTTGTGCATGGTACATGTTATAGAATAGGGAGATGCCCCTTAGTGGGGGTGTAAGTTTGTGGAAGTAGGTATATACTGATACCGGAATTTCTAAATATAGGGATAGTGGATGTTTATGGAGGAAAGAGCAGATTCATAAGTAGTGAAATTGTGCCATATGTGGATGTCAATGCAAGGTATAAAGTGGTGGAGCACCGATATTGGGGTAGGGATTTTTGAATGTGGTCCACTAGGTGAAGATATAAGGGGGAGTTCTGACCACAGGAGATCTGTACTGTTGGGAAATTTGATTTGGGGGATGGGGCTCCTAGTTTAATAGCAAAGAGTGTTGTTTAAAGATCTTTACGTGGGACAGCTGTGGCTTCTATAGAGGCCAACGTTTTGTGTTTAGAGGTGTTCCACCAGTGTCGAATTTGATCTAAGACACATGCCTTGTAGTAGGCTGTTGGGCACTCCCATTCCCCTCGTGTCTTCTATGTCTCATCATAATGTTAAGGGAACATCTGGGGGGTTTACAATTCCATATGTACTGGTTCAAACATTTTTGGACAGAGGAAAGAAAAGTCTGTGGTACTGGTATTATCAGAGTATGGAATAGATATGAGTTTAGGGACAAATCAACATTTTCAATGTTGCTATTCTGCCAGCTATTGATAGTTCATGGGTTCTCAGGTGGGATAGTTGTTGGGGCAGTGAGTCTAGGGAGGATTTAAAGTTATGTTTATAGAGCTGTGAGGTGTGTGGGGTCAGCTGGATTCCTAAGAATGTCATAGAATTGAGGGACCAAACAAAAGGAAACTTTTGTTAAATGGGCTTGCAGGGAAGTTGGTATGTTTACACCTAATATTTGGGATTTGGGAGCATTTAGTTTATAATATGACACAGTACTGAATTCTGCCTGTAGTTTTTGTGTCTCGATTAGCGAAGTCTCGGGATTAGACAGCATAAGCATGACATCATCCACAAAGAGATTTATTTTGTGTTCAGTGTCAGCTAGTTTAAGATCTGTAATGTTGGGATGGGCTCAGAAGCTCTCTGTTCCATCAATAGCATGAAGATAATAAACGATAGGGGGCACCCCTATTAGTTATATCCATTAGTTATATGTATAGGTTTGGAGGTGATTCCTGAGGTAAGGACTATGGCTGAGGGAGTGAAGTAGAGGGATAATATGGCATTTTGTATCCAGCCCATGATTCCAAATGTGCTGAGCACCGTCTTTAGATATCCCCAGTAGACCCTGTCTAACACCTTCTCCGCATCCAAAGAGAGGAGCAGAGAAGGCGTCCGGAGGGTCCCAGCCTGAGAAATTAAATTGATAAGGTGCCTGGTGCCATCTGGGGCTTGGCGGCCTGGGACAAAGCCCATTTGGTTGGGGTGGATAAAGCATGGCAAGATTTTTTGTAGCCTAATTGCTAAGAGTTTGGCAAATATCTTCACATCTGCATTTAAAAGAGATATGGGCCTGTAGATTGTTGGACAGGTGGTTTCTTAGTTGGGTTTCAGTATAGACACAATTACAGAATTTAACAGTTCGGGTGGGAATGAACTGGAGGAGGAAGCAAGGTTGAAGATGGACTGCAGGTGTGGGGCAAGATTTGTGGAGAGATATTTGTAATATTCATTTGAAAAACCATCATCTCCTGGGGATTTGTGGTTGGGTAGTTTAGTAATTACTGAGCAGATTTCATGAGTTGTGAAAGGTTGGGAGATAGATTGGAGTTGGTCGTCACTGAGGCTAGGAAGCTTGATTTTACTCAAAAATGTGTTAATGAGCGCAGGCAAGGGTTGGGGTGTAGAGGCATTGCTATGGAGGTCATATAGGGACTGATAGTAGCCTTCAAAGGCATTGGCTATATCCTTTGAGTTAAATAGAATATTTTTAGACCTAGGATGTACAAGGGAATTTAATTTTTGCTGAATCTGTTTTGCTTTAACTCTTTTAGCTAGCCAGGCTCCTGCCTTATTGTGGAGGACATAGTAGTTGGCTTTAAGAAATTTGAGATGGTTTTCATGTTTATATAAGAGTAAAGCTCTTAATGTTTGTCTGTCTTAAAGAATGGCTTGTGTTAAGTGGGGATTCAGGTTGGTTTGGTTCCCTTGTTCTTTTAGGGAGATAGAATGCAGTATATCTTCGATCTGCTTCCTCCTCTGTTTCTTGACAGAGGAAGCCAGTTTGATTAATACCCCCCTCATATAGACCTTGTAGGTGTTCCACAAGGTAAACCTATTGGTTTCAGGTGTATCATTATACACAAAAAAGTTATGATGTTCTTCAGGACAAAGTCCGGGTTCGGGTCCGGACAGGACCCGAACTTTGTCCCGGACCCCGAACCCCATTGAAATCAATGGAGACCCGGACTTTTAGGTACAAAAAATGTTGTAAAATAGTCCTGGAAGGTCCTAGAGGTCTGCAAAAGTTTCAAGCCCAGGACAGGCCTGGGCTTGGGCCTGAAACAGGACTTCTTGTAGTATTGAAAAAACACATATTACTATGTGGACTTTGGTTATCCAAATGGAACACCTTGTGGATGTTCCAGATATACTCCCCCCATAATTAGTTTGACCGAAGGAGACAGTTCTTTGTCTCCTCCTTCGTCTAGCTTCTATATGACGTAAGATAGAGGGATTTTCTTGTTCCCTTGGTTTGGTTGGACTTAGGGGTGAATTGTGTTCGGTAAGAAATTCTGTCTGTTTGTAATTCTCGAAATGAGAATATATTTGTACTTTTG
>BLSH010186546.1:138503-171995 GCA_018402905.1 Glandirana rugosa
ATAGTGTTCGATGATCACGCTTCAGAAGCTTGGCAATTTTAAGAGTGCTGCATCCCTCTGCAAGATATCTCACTATTTTTGACTTTTCGGAGCCTGTCAAGTCCTTCTTTTGACCCATTTTGCCAAAGGAAAGGAAGTTGCCTAATAATTATGCACACCTGATATAGGGTGTTGATGTCATTAAACCACACCCCTTCTCATTACTGAGATGCACATCACCTAATATGCTTAATTGGTAGTAGGCTTTCGAGCCTATACAGCTTGGAGTAAGACAACATGCATAAAGAGGATGATGTGGTCAAAATACTCATTTGCCTAATAATTCTGCACACAGTGTATGTTTGTTCGTCTGATAACATTTGCTCTAGTTGGGAGTGGTAAAATATTTTCTCCATTATCACCCCCCCCCCCTTGTCAGCTGGTCTGATGATCACATCTTTTCTTTTTTCTAATGCAGTTATACCTTCTTGGATGTATCTCAAATTTACCCCTTTTCTTGGTTCAGTTTTTTCTAGGTCTTTTACCAAATCCTTAGGCCTGTGATGATTAGAACTTATTAGTGGATTAAATAAAGATTTATTCCTTAACCCACTATCCACCCCCAAGGAGTGGTCTGTACTGTAGCTCTGTGTTTTGGGTTTCTGCCCTAGAATTTATTTTTTTAATTATATTTTCCTGATTTATTTATGTACATCCATATACACATTCAATGTGTTTATTGATTTTTTGATCACGCATTTTAGTCCTGCGTTTAGTATGTTCACTTCTTTCTGTGTGAGTTGAATCTTCGTTAAGTTATACATTCTGGTTACTCCATTTATCTTCTCCTTTTTCTGCTGGACCCTCCGTCCTGCCCTACATCCTCTTCTTCTCTCCACCATGCAGGTAAGACTGGCCTGTTTGGTTGATCCCACTGTGGAGGTTTCCACCATCCCTGCATTATTGGTTGACCCATTTGTTGTGGTGGTCTGCCTCTGCCTGGTCTGAAACCTCTTCCCCTTGGGCCTCCCCTCATGCCCCATCCTGAAAAAGAAGGTTAATCTTGGGGATCTTGGGAGGCTCTCTTCTCTGTATAAGGGTGCATATCTACTGTATGTATTATTTGGGCCTTTTCCATTATAATATCCTCCATTTTGGTAATTCCTTTCATGTTGGGCTGGTGGGTGGTCCTTTCGGCCTCTAACCGGCCCCATTACCCCCACCTCTTAGGTTAGATAATGAGGGTTTGGTTTTCTTCTGGTATTAGCCTCTGTGTCTCCTGTTTGGATTCTGCTAATAGGTCCATTGTTGACTGGTTATTCTGTCTGTTTGGGATTGCTGTTTCTTGAATCTCCGTACTTTGCCATAAATATATGGAATTCTTCCTGAAGTCATTTAAATCTCTCCTAATTTTTTTTTTTCAACGTTTTCTTTATTTCTTTATTAAAGTTGATCACCTGTTGTGTTTCTTTAATGGGTTCTGTTTGATGTATTTATGATGTTAGATGATGAATCTCCTCCTGTCTTCCTGGCTTTACCTAATATTGTGACAACAATAAAAAGTTATAAAACACGCCATAGGTGTTACATTATTCCTTCTTGGTTAATTATGTTACTAAATAATTGTGTGTTTGCTTTTGCATTGCTATCTTTGGCCACTAGGTTCTACTCTAGGACAAGGAGTGTGTATTCTAATTGAAACTTATAAAAAAAAATATATATATTTTTTTAACTTGGTATTTATTGAGATTCCAAAAAGAGTATGCAGAATACAGACATAAATGCCTGTCATTTGTAGCGCAAAATGATACAGAAGATGAACAGGTCATATCAGTACAGTATACAAAGGATGAACTTAACCTTTATGGTAAAAAGTTTAACAAGTGATAAACTGTGACATTTATATGGTGGGATAGAGTTGAGGTCAGCCTAATAATAAGGTAAACTATTATGTCAAATGGGGGTGTTCAGATTGGGTGTGGATAGGGCATCAAGGCTATAAAGCAGATGTAGGTCACGTGAGATTTATGCTTTATGGGTGTTTCAGCCAAAGTTCCCAATGATGATGACATTTTGGAAGTTGTAGGTGAGCTTAGGCATACATATATTCCATCAGGCAGTTGTTGAGGAGTGTGATCACTTCTGAAATTGATGGGGGAGTGAAAATTTCCACTTTCTAGCAATAGCTAGGTGGACAGCTAAGAAAACATGGGAAATGATTGTGTGTGATCTCTGGGGCCAAGTGTCAATATCCAGGCCCAAAAGAACCATGTGTGGCGATAGGGAGAAAGAGGTTGAGGACCAGTAAAGAGTAAGTGTGTGGCAGTTACACCATATGTGCAGGGGAGATCCATAGCTTTCACAGTGTGTTGGTTGTAGAGGGGTAGATGAATGCTAATTTAACAGGTGTGAGGTACCAGTCATGGAATATTTTGTGGACGGATTCCCAGTGAAGTAGGCAGTGGGAAAACTTTAACGGTGCTTGAAGAGAGTGGTACCATTGCTAGGGGGTGTAAATACATTGTAACAGTTCTTCCCAGTGGTCCATTAATGGTGTCCTGAGGTCACGGGAGACTGTGGAGAGAAGTTTGTAGATGTAGGAAATAACTATATGGTTTGGACAGGTTTGTCGGTAGAATTGTAACAAGTGCAAAGGTAAGAGATTGTCTGACCAATTCACATGGGAGAGAACTGAGCAAAGTCTAAGATATTTAATAAAATATTTGGAGGTGATGTTGTGGTTGGTCCATAGCTGTTGAAATTAGAGTAATAGGGAGTCTTTGTATAGGTCTCCAACTGTTGTTAGATCTGAGGTTATCCAGTTGGAAAGGGGAATGTCGGTTGTGAGAAGTTGCATGGTGGTGAGAGGAATGAAGTAGAGTAAACAGTGTTGTATTCCTCTTGTGCATTGAACAGTGGCTTTCCATGTCTTGATGGTGGCTTTAATGGTCTGGAGATAAGAATGTATTCCATGTTGTTGCAGGAGAAAGGCACTGAGGATCAGCTAAGGTTGGGAGGCAAGAGCTGCTGTCTCAATCTGGAGCCAGGCAGAGTGTTGGGTGGATGCACACCAGTTTTTAGCTTGGTCAAGAGTATTTGCTTTATAGTAGGCTGGGATGTCTGGTGCACCCATTCCTCCATCAGGGACAGGCATGCATAGTATTTTGTGTTTGAGCCTTGAATAGAGTTGAGCAGACACCTGGATGTTCGGGTTTGTTGGGTTCGGCCAAACTTTGCGAAAAAGTTTGAGTTCGGCACCGAACTTGACCCCGGACCCCGAACCCCATTGAAGTCAATGGTGACCCAAACTTTTGGGCACAAAAATGGCTGTAAAAAGTCCTGGAAAGGGCTAGAGGGCTGCAAAAGGAAGCAAAATGGGGGTAAGAGTATGACAAGTGCCCTGCAAACAAATGTGGATAGGGAAATAACTTAAAATCACATAAAAAAATAAAAATTGGAAAAGGAGGTGGATGGGGAGTAGGAGCCTAGAGGTTGAGGAGGCGGTGACTGTGGCGGTGTAGGTGGAAGTGGCGGTGGAGGAGGTAGCCAACACTGTTTTTTGTTTGTTTGTTTGTTTGTTTTTCAAATTGGGGTAGGCCCCAAAATATTGAGACATATTAAAAAAAAAAGTATACCAAATGTCTATTCTGCACAAGGTACAGACAAGTCTTGTGGGATCCATACCTGGTTCATTTTAATAAATGTTAGCTTGTCCACGTTGGCTGTGGACAGGCGGCTGCGCTTGTCTGTGATAACGCCCCCTGCCGTGCTAAACACACTTTCAGACAATACACTGGCTGCAGGGCAGGACAGCACCTCAAAGGTATAAAGGGCAAGCTCAGGCCATGTGCCCAACTTGGAGACCCAGAAGTTGAATGGGGCAGACCCATCAGTCAGTACCTGTAGGCGTGTGCACACATACTGTTCCACCATGTTGCTGAAATGCTGCCTCCTGATAAGACGTTGCCTATCAACTGGTGGTGCTGTTTGTTGTGGCGTGCTGCTGACAAAGCTTTTCCACATTTCGGCCATGCTAACCCTGCCTTCTGAGGTGCTGGTGGTGCCACAGCTGCGTTGGCAACCTCTTCCTCCTCCTCTGCCTTCGCCTTGTGCTTCTACTGAGCCCCCGGTGTCATTTGGGAATGCCCTCAGCAGCGCGTCTACCAGCGTAAACTTGTAGACGCGCATCTTCTGATCACGCTCCAGTGAGGGAATTAAGGACGGCTCATTGTCCTTATAACGGGGATCCAGCAGGGTGGCCACCCAGAAATAAGCACAAGTTAAAATGTGGGCAACTCGGCTGTCGTTGAGCAGGCACTGCAGCATGTAGTCGCTCATGTGTGCCAGGCTGCCCAGAGGCAAAGAGGAGCTGTCCTCTGTGTCCGCCATATCCCCCCAGCCACGCTCCAGTGATGCCCATGAGCTTCGTTAGGTGCCACCCTGTTTTGAACACGGTTCCTCCTCCTCATCATCACCCTTGTCCTCCTCATCCTCCAGAACTGTGCCCTGGCTTGAAAATTTTTTACCTGGCCTATGCTGGTGCAGTAACCCACCCTCTGAGTTACTTGTGAATGACTGGCCTGATAACCGTGAAAATGAACCCTCTTCCTCCTCCTCCTGTGCCACATCCTCTTCCATCATCCCCCGAAATGCTTTTTCAAGGAGACATAGAAGTGGGATAGTAACGCTGAGAACAGCGTCATCGGCACTGGCCATGTTGGTGGGGTACTCGAAACAACCAAAATATGGTACACAGGTCTCGCATTGAGGCCCACTCATTGGTGGTGAAGTGGTGCTGTTCCGCAGAGCGACTGACCCGTGCGTACTGCAGCTGAAACTCCACTATTGCCTGCTGCTGCTCACACAGTCTCTCCAGCATGTGCAAGGTGAAGTTCCACCTTGTGGGAGCGTCACATAGGAGACGGTGAGCAGGAAGGCTGAAGTTCCGCTGCAGCGCAGACAGGCGAGCAGCAGCAGGGTGAGAATGCTGAAAGCATGCACAGACAGCCTGCACTTTGTGCAGCAGCACTGACATATCCGGGTAGATTTTTAGAAATTTCTGCACCACCAAATTCAGCACATGAGCCAGGCAAGGGATGTGCGTCAAACCGGCTAGGCCCAAAGCTGCTATGAGATTTCGCCCATTATCACACACCACCAGGCCGGGCTTGAGGCTCAGTGGCAACAACCACTCATCGGTTTGTTGTTCAATGCCCATCCACAGCTCCTGCACAGTGTGGGGTTTATCCCCCAAACATATCAGTTTTAAAACAGCCTGCTGTCATTTCCCCCTGGATGTGCTGAAGTTGGTGGTGAAGGTGTTACGCTGACCGGATGAGGAGGTGGTAGAGGAGGAGGAAGTGGAGTAGGGGGAGGAGGCAACAGCAGGCAAAGAGAAATGCCCTGCAATCCTGGGTGGTGGAAGGACGTGCGCCAAACTGCTAGCCACCTCAGGCCCACCCACCACTATATTTGCCCAGTGTGCAGTTAGCCTGATATAGCGTCCCTGCCCGTTCTTACTGATCCACGTATCAGTGGTTATGTGGACTTTGCCACAGATGGCGTTGCGCAGTACACACTTGATCTTGTCCCCAACTTGTTTGTGCAGGGAAGGGATGGCTCGTCTGGAAAAGCAGTGGCAGCTGGGAACCACATACTGTGGGACAGCCACCGCCTTCAGGTTTTTGAAACTGTCCGTGTCCACCAGACGGAATGAGAGCAATTCTTAGGCCAGGAATTTTGAAATGCTGGCATTCAGGGCCAGGGATTGCGGATGGGTACTTCCTCTTTCTCTCCAGTGTTTGGGAGATGGACAGCTGTAAGCTTCCATGGGACCAGGATGTGGAAATGCTTGGGGGCGGTGGTGGACATGGTGGCATTGCTGTCACATTGTCTGTTTGCTGGGTGGTAGTAAACTACGATCGTAGTTTACAACGGAGATGACTATTAAAAGCGGACTGCTATAATTTTTTCACTCCACAATTTCTAAAAAAAAGAGAAGCGTCTGATTCCGGCGTGCGTTCCAACATGGGCGGACGTGGCGTTGATGAGTGTGGAGGACAGGAAGTGACGTCACTTCCAGTCATCCGATTGTAAACTACGATCGTGCCACCACCAGTACTGAGTCTGCTTTGACCCCTAGACGGAAAAGCTAGGGGTCCAATCTTTCTGGTGAATGGGGCCACAAGTGGGGGTTGGCACTGAGCACCATGGATTGTTCCTTGAGCACTTTTTGGAGCACTACAGCCCATCATACAGCACCAAGCACTTTATTAATCACTTATTTGATGGACTATAATTGATTTCTATCATAGCACTTGTCACTTTACTAGTTCATGTTTATTATAAACGCACTTTTGATTCACTTTAATTGAATTTATTATAGCACTTGTCACTTTATTTGTTCATGTTTATGAATAATGTGATTTTGAGGTTTGATCAATATTGTTTACAAAAAGCATAAGAGACTGCTGCATGACTTGGGGCTCAGACTTCTTAGCTGATTTACAAGGGGCTGAGGTGAAAGACAGATGGCCTTGGGGTTCAGGTGCCAACTCTGAGCTTTCAGCAAGGAATCGGGTGGGAGACAATGTGAAGAAACTGGAGGCATTGTCAGCCACCCAATCTACTATCACCTGTATTTGTTCTGGCCTCTCCATTCATTGAGCGGCATTCGGGCCTCCCATATAACTGTGAAGGTTCTGTCGGCTACTCGCACCTGAGGAAGGCGTTTCACTTGTGCGTGTAGCTGGCACAGATTGACCACATCCTCTCCTTGCAACAGGAGCTTCACCAACACCACCGACACCAGCAGCACCACGACCACGTCCCTCATTTGATGCTCTCATCATTCTGGATGCAAATGTACTATGTAGCACTATTTATTAATAATAAAAAAAAGAATAAATTATTATTCTTTTTTTTTAAACCAGCAATGTAGATGCACTTTTTATTTTTGTGCAAGAAATGCACCGCTGGCTGCAGATGTAGTATTTAGAATATTTTTTTTTTAAACCAGCAATGTAGATGCACTTTTTATTTTTGCCCAAGAAATGCACAGCAAGGCGCAAATGTACTATGTAGCACTATTTATTAAAGCGGAGTTCCACTCGAAAATGGAACTTCCACTTTAAGCACTCCTCGCCCCCTTACATGCCACATTTGGCATTACATTTTTTTTGGGGGGAGTGTGTACCCAGGTTTCAGAGGGACTTCCTGTCGCTCTTCCACCTTCCACCTAGGCGCCGCCTAGGTGACTCCTCCTCTCCTCCTAGGCGGCCTCTACCTCCTGGCAATCTTCTGGGACACGTCACAGGTCCCAGAAGATTGCCTGGCCACTAGGAATGCGCAGAGCGACTTGCGCATGTGCAGTGGGTGCCCACACTAGGAATGGTGGGGCCATGGGGAGGAGGGGGGAGAAGACCAAGGCTTCGGGAGCAGCCGTCGCTGGACCGGGAGACAGGTAAGTTACTGTTTATTAAAAGTCAGCAGCTACACTTTTTGTAGCTGCTGACTTTTAATAAACAAATAAAAAACCAGTGGAACTCCACTTTAGTACTAAAGAAAATAATAAATTATTATTCTTTTTTTTTAAAACAGCAACGTAGACGCACTTTTTATTTTTGTGCAAAAAATAAACCGCTCACACCAGCAACAGGAACCTCTCCCTACACCAGTATGAGATGATTTCAGAACGCTAATCTGTCCCTCACAGCACTGACAGATACCTGTCCCTACTACAGTATGAGATGATTTAAAAACGATAATCTGTCCCTCACAGCACCGACAGGAACCTGTCCCTACTGCAGTTTGAGATGATTTTAGAACAATATTCTGTCCCTCACAGCAATGACAGGAACCTCTCCCTACAACAGTATGAGATGATTTTAGAAAGAAAATCTGTCCCTCACAGCACCGACAGGAACTTCTAACGACAACAGTATGAGATGATTTTAGAACGATAATATGTCCCTCACAGCACCGACAGGAACGTCTCCCTACTCCAGTAGGAGATGATTTTAGAAAGATAATCTGTCCCTCACAGCACCAACAGGAACCTGTCCCTACTGCAGTATGAGTTGATTTTAGAACGATAATCTGTCTCTCACAGCACCGACAGGAACCTCTCCCTAAACCAGTATGAGATGATTTTAGAACTATAATCTGTCACTTACAGCACCTACAGGAACCTCTCCCTACTCCACTATGAGATGATTTTAGAACGATAATCTGTCCCTCACAGCACCGACAGGAACCTTTCCCTTCTCCAGTATGAGATGATTTTAGAACGATAATCTGTTCCTCACAGCACCGACAGGAACCTCTCCCTACACCAGTATGAAATGATTTTAGAACGCTAATCTGTCCCTCACAGCACCTACAGATACCTGTCCCTACTACAGTATGAGATGATTTAAGAACGATAATCTGTCCCTCACAGCACCGACAGGATTCTTTCCCTAATCCAGTATGAGATGATTTTAGAACGATAATCTGTCCCTCACAGCACCGACAGGAACCTTTCCCTTCTCCAGTATGAGATGATTTTAGAACGATAATCTGTTCCTCACAGCACCGACAGGAACCTCTCCCTACTCCAGTATGAGATGATTTTAGAACGCTAAACTGTCCCTCACAGCACCGACAGATACCTGTCCCTACTAGAGTATGAGATGATTTTAGAACAAAAATTTGTCCCTCACAGCACCGACAGGAAACTGTCCCTACTCCAGTTTGAGATGATTTTAGAACGATATTCTGTCCTTCACAGCAACGACAGGAACCTCTCCCTACACCAGTATGAGATGATTTTAGAAAGATAATCTGCCCCTCACAGCACCGACAGGAGCCTCTCCCTACACCAGTATGAGATGATTTTAGAACGCTAACCTGTCCCTCATTGCACCAACAGATACCTGTCCCTACTACAGTATGAGATTATTTAAGAACGATAATTTGTCCCTCACAGCACCGTCAGATACCTGTCCCTACTACAGTATGAGATGATTTAAGAATGGTAATCTGTCCCTCACAGCACCGACAGGAACCTTTCCCTACTCCAGTATGAGATGATTTTAGAACGATAATTTGTCCCTCACAGCACCGACAGGAACCTCTCCCTACTCCAGTATGAGATGATTTTAGAACGCTAAACTGTCCCTCACAGCACCGACAGATACCTGTCCCTACTACAGTATGAGATGATTTAAGAACGATCATTTGTCCTACACAGCACCGACAGGAACCTTTCCCTACTGCAGTTTGAGATGATTTTAGAATGATATTCTGTCCTTCACAGCAACGACAGGAACCTCTCCCTACACCAGTATGAGATGATTTTAGAAAGATAATCTGTCCCTCACAGCAACGACAGGAACCTCTCCCTACTCCACTATGAGATGATTTTAGAATGATAATATGTCCCTCACAGCACCAACAGGAACCTGTCCTTACAGCAGTATGAGATAATTTTAGAATGCTAATCTGTCCCTCACAGCACCTACAGGAAACTCTCCCTACTCCACTATGAGATGTTTTTAGAATGATATGTCCCTCACAGCACCGACAGGAACATGTCCTTACTGCAGTATGAGATTATTTTAGAACGATATTCTGTCCCTCACAGCACTGACAAGAACCTCTCCCTACTCCTGTATTAGATGATTTTAGAACGATAATCTGTCCCTCACAGCACCGACAGGAACCTGTCCCTACTGCAGTATGAGAAGATTTTAGAACGATAATCTGTCCCTCACAGCACCGACAGGAACCTCTCCCTACTCCAGTATGAGATGATTTTAGAACGATAATCTGTCCCTCACAGCACCGACAGGAACCTCTCCCTACACCAGTATGAGATGATTTTAGAACGATAATCTGTCCCTCACAGCACTGACAGGAACCTGTCCCTACTGCAGTATGAGATTATTTAAGAACGATAATCTGTCCCTCACAGCACCAACAGGAACCTGTCCTTACTGCAGTATGAGATGATTTTGGAACGATTATCTGTCCCTCACAGCACCGACAGAAACCTCTCCCTACTCCAGTATGAGATGATTTTAGAACGCTAATCTGTCCCTCACAGCACTGACAGGAACCTGTCCCTACTGCAGTATGAGATTATTTAAGAACGATAATCTGTCCCTCACAGCACCGACAGGAACCTGTCCTTACTGCAATATGAGATGATTTTGGAACGATAATCTGTCCCTCACAGCACCGACAGAAACCTCTCCCTACTCCAGTATGAGATGATTTTAGAACGCTAATCTGTCCCTCACAGCACCGACAGATACCTGTCCCTACTACAGTATGAGATGATTTAAGAATGATAATTTGTCCCTCACAGCACCGACAGGAACCTGTCCCTACTGCAGTTTGAGATGATTTTAGATCGATAATCTGTCCCTCAAAGCTCCGACAAGAACCTCTCCCTACTCCTGTATGACAATATTTCAGAACGATAATCTGTCCCTCAAAGCACCGACAGGGACCTGTCCCTCCTGCAGTATGAGATGATTTTAGAATGATAATATGTCCCTCACAGCACCAACAGGAACCTTTCCCTACTCCAGTATGAGATGATTTTAGAAAGATAATCTGTCCCTCACAGCACCTACAGGAACCTGTCCCTACTGCAGTATGAGTTGATTTTAGAACGATAATCTGTCCCTCACAGCACCGAAAAGAACCTCTCCCTACACCAATATGAGATGATTTTAGAACGCTAATCTGTCCCTCACAGCACCTACAGGAACCTCTCCCTACTCCACTATGAGATGATTTTAGAACGATAATATGTCCCTCACAGCACCGACAGGAACCTGTCCTTACTGCAGTATGAGATTATTTTAGAACGATATTCTGTCCCTCACAGCACCGACAAAAACCTCTCCCTACTCATGTATTAGATGATTTTAGAACAATAATCTGTCCCTCACAGCACCGACAGGAACCTGTCCCTACTGCAGTATGAGAAGATTTTAGAACGATAATCTGTCCCTCACAGCACCGACAGGAACCTCTCCCTACACCAGTATGAGATGATTTTAGAACGATAATCTGTCCCTCACAGCACCGACAGGAACCTCTCCCTACTGCAGTATGAGATTAATTCAGAACGATAATTTGTCCCTTACAGCACCGACACCAACCTCTCCCTACTGCAGTATGAGAATACTTTAGAACGATAATCTGTCCCTCACAGCACCGACAGGAACCTCTCCCTACACCAGTATGAGAAGATTTTAGAACGATAATCTGTCCCTCACAGCATCGACAGGAACCTCTCCCTACTCCACTATGAGATGATTTTAGAACGATAGTCTGTTCCTCATAGCACCGACATGAACCTGTCCCTACTGCAGTATGAGATGATTTTAGAACGATAATCTGTCCCTCACAGCACCGACAGGAACCTCTCCCTATTCCAGTATGAGATGATTTTAGAAAGATAATCTGTCCCTCACAGCCCCTAAAAGAACCTCTCCCTACACCAGTATGAGATGATTTTAGAACGATAATCTGTCCCTCACAGCACCGACAGCAACCTCTCCCTACTCCACTATGAGATGATTTTAGAACAATAATATTTCCCTCACAGCACCAACAGGAACCTGTCCTTACTGCAGTATGAGATGATTTTAGAATGATAATCTGTCCCTCACAGCACTGACAGGAACCTCTACCTACTCCTGTATGAGATGATTTTAGAACGATAATCTGTCCCTCACAACACCGGCAGGAACCTCTCCCTACACCAGTATGAGATGATTTTAGAACGATATTCTGTCCCTCATAGCACCGACATGAACCTGTCCCTACTGCAGTATGAGATGATTTTAGAACGATAATCTGTCCCTCACAGCACCGACAGGAACCTCTCCCTACTCTACTATGAGATGATTTTAGAACGATAATCTGTCCTTCACATCACCGACAGGAACCCGTCCCTACTGCAGTATGAGATGATTTTAGAACAATAATCTGTCCCTCACAGCACCGACAGGAACCTCTCCCTACTCTACTATGAGATGATTTTAGAACAATAATATGTCCCTCACAGCACTAACAGGAACCTGTCCTTACTGCAGTGTGAGTTGATTTTAGAACAATAATCTGTCCCTCACAGCACTGACAAGAACCTCTCCCTACTCCTGTATTAGATTATTTTAGAACGATAATCTGTCCCTCACAGCACTGACAGGAACCTCTCCCTACACCAGTATGAGATGATTTTAGAACGATAATCTGTCCCTCACAGCACCTACAGGAACCTCTCCCTATTCCAGTATGAGATGATTTTAGAACGATAATCTGTCCCTCACAGCACCAACAGGAACCTCTCCCTACACCAGTATAAGATGATTTTAGAATGATAATCTGTCCCTCACAGCACTGACAGGAATCTCTCCCTACTCCACTATGAGATGATTTTAGAATGATAATATGCCCCTCACAGCACCGACAGAAACCTGTCCCTACTGCAGTATGGGATGATTTTAGAACGATAATCTGTCCCTCACAGCACCAACAGGAACCTCTCCCTACACCGGTATGAGATGATTTTAGAATGATAATTTGTCCCTCACAGCACCGACAGGAACCTCTCCATACTCCACTATGAGATGATTTTAGAATGATAATATGTCCCTCACAGCACTGACAGGAACCGGTCCCTACTGCAGTATGGGATGATTTTAGAACAATAATCTGTCCCTCACAGCACCGACAGGAAGCTCTCCCTACTCCACTATGACATGATTTTAGAACGATAATATGTCCTTCCCAGCACCGACTGGAACCAGTCCCTACTCCACAATGAGATGATTTTAGAACGATAATATGTCCCTCACAGCACCGACAGGAACTTGTCCCTTCTGCAGTATGAGATAATTTTAGAACGATAATCTGTCCCTCACAGCACCGACAGGAACCTCTCCCTACTCCACTATGAGATGATTTTAGAATGATAATATGTCCCTCAAAGCACCGACAGGAACCTGTCCCTACTGCAGAATGAGATGATAGTAGAACGCTAATCTTCCCCTCACAGCACCAGGAACCTGTCCCTAATGCAGTATCAGATGATATTACAACGCTAATCTTTCCCTCACAGCACCAGGAACCTGTACCTAATGCAGTATCAGATGTTATTAGAACGCTAATCTTTCCCTCACAGCGCCAGGAAACTGTCCCTAATGCAGTATCAGATGATATTAGAATGCTAATAGAGTTGGGCGAACACCTGGATGTTCGGGTTCGGTGGGTTAGGCCGAACTTTGGGAAAAAGTCCGGGTTCAGTACCGAACTTGACCCGAACTTTACCCCGAACCCCATTGAAGTCAATGGGGACCCGAACTTTTCGGCACAAAAATGACTGTAAAAATGTCCTGGAAAGTGCTAGAGGGCTGCAAAATGATTTTAGAACAATAATCTGTTCCTTACAGCAACAGCAGGAACCTGACCCTATGGAACTAGAAGATGATTTTAGAACAATAATCTTTCCTTATAAGCAGCAGACTCTACCTAGTCCAATCAGATTGTTCTGTAATGAAGGATGAGATCTGCAATATGTCCCTAAAAGCTGTAGTAGTAGTAATCTCTACCTATCTATCTATCTGCAATCTGTCCCTCACAGCACTGGCAGCATCCTCTCCCTACACTACCCAGAGAGCATGTGACATGCAGCACTAAGTGACTCCAACTTATAAAGAGACTGGGTCACATGATGCACTGGCCAATCACAGCCATGCCATTAGTAGGCATGGTTGTGATGGCTGAAAACGCTTGTTGATTGGCTGTCCTGCAGCTATTCAACATGCATGATCAAATACCCGAACCCAGAACTCGAACCCAAACTTTTTTTACAGTTCGGATTCACGCAACTCTAAACACTAATCTTTCCCTCACAGCAACGCCAGGAACCTGTACCTACTCCAGTATCAGATGGTTTTAGAACTCTAATCTTTCCCTCACAGCACCGCCAGGAACATGTCTCTAATGCAGGATGAGATGATATTAGAACGCTAATCTCTCCCTCACAGCGGCGGCAGCATCCTCTCCCTACTCCAGTACAAGACGATGTGACACGCGGTACTACGTGATGCTGGGTCACATGATGCTCTAGCCAATCACAGCCATGCCATTTGTAGGCATGGCTGTGATGGCTTCTAAGGGCAAACGAGTGAAACGCTTGTGTATTGACTGCCCTGCAGCTATTCAGCAGGTGCCAAAAATAGTCTGGGTCACATGATGCACTGGCCAATCACAACCATGCCATTAGTAGACATGGCTGTGATGGCTTCTAAGGGCAAACAAGTGAAACGCTTGTTGACTGGCTGCCCTGCAGCTATTCAGCAGGCGCCAAAAAATACCCGAATACATAACCCGATCCCGGACTTTTTTTGAAATGGTAACTTTACAGTTCGCTCAACTCCAGTCTGGAGCATTTTATTATTCCAGATGAATGAGGTTATGATGGATTGGAGTTTCTTGAGATGCGTTTGGAGGAAGGGAAGTGGAATAGTTTCGGAAAGTGTAGAGTATGTGTGGTAGTAGGTATATTTTGGACAAGGCAATGTGACTCGCCGAAGAAGCTTGAACATGTTGGAGGTCCTGGATTGTTTTTTTGGAGATTCAGGATGAGATTAGAGACGTTCAGAGAGACTATTTGAGAGGAGGGGGAGATTCGTTGAATACCCTTGTAAGAAAGAGTGGAGTTAGGGTCCATGAGAAAGAGGTACATGCTTCATTGCTACATTTGGTGGTCGGATCTAGGTCTATGCATAACATACTAGATTTGGAGTAACTGATTTTTTATAGGGAGGCTTTACTGAATAAGTTCAGGGTGTGATGGAGTTCAAGCAAAGATTTTACAGGGTCTGTGAGGGATATGATGACATTGTCAGCATAGAGGCCAATTTTATATGCGCGGTCACCAATTTCAATACCAGAAATGAGAGGGTTGGTGCGGATGGATTGGGCTAGGGATTCCATAATTAGGGCAAATATCAGGGGGGAGAGTGGGCATCCCTGGCGTGTCCCATTTGCGATAAGGAAGGGGCCGGAAAATATGCCTGAGGTTATAACCCTACCACTGGGTGAGGAGTAGATAGGCTTTTACAATTCTTTCCAAGAAGCCACATTTTTGTAAGACAGCCTTAAGGAAGTTCCAATCGACTCTATCAAATGCCTTCTCTGCATCAAGGGAGTGATTATGGTGCTCTGCCCATTGTAAAAGGTCAATAAATCTCAGAGTACCATCTGATTTCTGTCTGCCAGCCACAAAACCCTCCTGGGTTTCATTAATTTACAGCCACAAAACCCACCTGGTTGTTATGTACTAAAGATGGGTTGATGTCGGAGAGAGTGAAGTAGCAAGGATTTTAGCAAACAGTTTGGTGTCAGTGTTCAGTAAGGAGATGGGTCTGAAGATGGCAGAGTTGTCATGTGGTTTGCCCGGTTTTGGAATGATAGTGACAATAGCTTGTAGGGATTCTGCCAGTATGGAGCCTGTAGAGGCTACATGATTTAAATATTCTGTTAAATGTGGGGCGAGAATGTTGTAGAATATTTTGTAGTACTCATTAAATCCATCAGGTCCTGGGGCTTTGTGTAGTGGTAATGAGGCCATAGCATTAATAATTTCTGATGGAGTGAAGGGGGATGAGAGAGCCCATATCTGTTCTTGTGAAAGTGAGGGTAACTGTAGTTTATTCAGGAAACTTTCAATATCAGCAGATGAGGGAGGGGGCGTGGTAGTAGAGGATGGGAGGTTGTATAATTTACCATAGAAATAGCAAAATTGTATAGCGATATCTTTAGGGTTACATGTCAGGTACCAGATTGGTCAGTGAGTTATGGAATTTTGGCTTAAGCTATTTTGCGTTTTTTTTTTTTTTTATTATTTTTATTGGTTTTATATGAAACAGTATAACCAACATACACATACAGAGGCCAATCCTGGCTTCTTTTGGGTCGTTTAGGACCTCAGCTTACTAGACATAAAACATCTATCTAGCAAGGTTACATTCTTAAACTCTAAACATTTATATGCACCCACCCCCCCTCCCTCCCCCCCGTATTGCCCAGCCGAAACCCTCACCACCCAAGTCCATCCGGATAATTAATACCTGTTATACCCAAGATTAGCAGTCCTTCTCAGTCAATACTAGATTGGGCCGGGGAACCTTTCCTCTCCACTGTATTCTGGAATAAAGCCTATCTCAGCTAATTACTCAATTCTTGGTGTAATTTCTTTTCCCCTATACCACATCCTTGTATAAATTCAGATTCTAGGTTGCTGAGTTGGGCAAGTCATGCCATGGTCTCCATACCTTGTCAAATTTTTTATCACAGCCTCGAGCCTTGTACGTTGATTTGTAGTAAGGCATTACTTTATTAATCAACCCTTTCCATTGCTTCACTTCCGGAGGTGCTACCTTCTTCCAATGGAGAAGGATAATTTTCTTGCCATAGCACAGTAGGATACTCAACAGTGTTCTGAGTGCCCTGGAGGGAACCACCTCCTCCACTAGCCCCAGGAGACATACCCTAATTGACATGGGAATAGGGACCATTAGGATGTCACCTATACATGTAGTTATCTCTTCCCAGAATGATCGGATCTGTCTGCATTCCCAAAATATATGAAGTGCCCCCGCAGGACTATGGGAACACCGCCAACATTCCGGTGAAACCGTTGGAAATATTTTAGAAAGCCTCTCCGGGGTATAGTATGACCTATGCAGAAACTTAAATTGTATAAGTTTATCCCTGGCTGAGACTAGATGTTTGAAGGGCTGGTCCCATAATTCCTCCCAGTCTTCCCCTTGAATACCTGGCACCTCCGCCTCCCAATGCTCCTTACATCTCTGAATAGCTTTGGGGGTAAGTTTAAATAACTCCTGATATGCCACCGAGAGTACTTTTGATAGTTCCTTTTCCTGTAATATAGTTTCTAGGGATGAAGGCACCGATTCTACCCTTTGAGTCCTGAATTGGCTCTGGTAAGCGTGTGTAAGTTGAAGAAATCTAAATAGGTGTCTATTTGGTAAGTCATGTTTGTTCTTTAGTTGTTTAAAGGTAAGCAGCTCTCCCAGGTCAGTTATGTCTCCCACCGTCTTCACTCCCCTATCTGTCCATACCATAGGGTCTGGGAAGTTTAAAAAATGAGGAAGTCTTGGATTGAACCACAATGGGGCCATAGGTGATTCCCTTGTAACTAGGTTGTGATAATGCCCTTGTCTCTTCCCATGCCTTAATGGTGGCCACCATGGACTGGGTGAGTGGAAGGGTAGATCGTACTCCCCTGTGTATTGCAAAGCGCAGAGATTCAAACGAGCCCAAACTAGCCGCCTCCAATATTGTTGCCGAGTCCCCCTCATCTGCTGATAGCCATCTATGAACAAACACCATCTGTCCCGCCAAATAATACTTCCTCCAATCCGGTAAAGCCAACCCCCCCTTACACCCCGGTTCCTGCAAGGCCTTAATTCCAATTCTGGGTGATTTAGGGGCCCATACAAAGGAGCTCGTAATTCCCTCTAGTTGTTTAAAGTAGGAGCGGGGTATCCCCACAGGGGCATGTCTTAGAAAATAAAGGATCACTGGAAGGAGTTTCATTTTTAATAAATTCACCCTGCCTATCAGAGATAGGGGCAGCCTCTGCCATGTATGCGTTTTTTGTTTCAGAAAGGTGAGTAGGGGCTGAAGGTTAAGTTGGAAATAGTCCTGGGCTCTCGCCGTCACTTGTACCCCTAGATATTTGAATGTGGTGACCCATTTGAACGGTAGATCTGGATCCGCCACCTCGCGAGCCCCTTTGCCCAAGGAGAGAATGGAGGATTTTCCCCAGTTAACTTTTAGACCTGAGAAAACTGCAAACCTGTTTAGGATCTCCAGTACTGCCCTCAGCGACCCTGTAGGGTCTCCCAAGAACAGCACTAGATCATCTGCATACAGGGCCAAACATTCTCGAATGCTCCCCACCCGAATGGCCTGTATGTCTTTAGATGTCCTCAGAGCTACTGCCATTGGTTCCTTCACAAGAGCAAACAGGAATGGGGACAGGAGACAGCCCTGTCTGGTACCCCTTCCCACCGCAAAATATGGGGATATCAAATGTCTCAATCTCACCGCCGACCTAGGCTTGCTATACAATAAATGTATCCACTTCCTAAAATTCGGCCCAAAGCCCATATGTTCCAGTACCTTACTCATGTGGTGCCAGTCCACTGAATTGAAAGCCTTCTCGATGTCTATGGATACCATGATCCGTGTATCCGGCTCCGAAGCCGGCAGTTGTAAATTAGTAAATAGGCGACGAAGATTCGTATCAGTCTGGTCAGAATCAACCAGAGTGGTAATCACTTTAGCTAATCTAAAGGACAAAACCTTCATTAGAATCTTTAAATCTGTATTCAATAATGCTATTGGTCGGTAAGAGGAGCATTCCAAAGGATCCCTCCCTGGTTTCAATAGGATTACCATATACGCCTCCAGCATGGAGGGGGGTAAGGATTCCCCCTCCAGGCAGGCAGCAAACAAAGCTCCCAACCTAGGAGCCAGACCCTCCACCCCTCCCTTGTACAGGTCTGCGGGAAAACCATCAGGCCCTGGGGCCTTATTGGGTGGAAAGGAGAAAATGGCCCTCTCAATTTCCTTGGTGGTCAGTGGGGCCTCCATTAGTTCCCTGTCTTGTTCCGAGAGACTCGGCAAATCCAACTCTCCCAGGATTTGATCCAATGCCGTGTGATCATATGGTGGAATGGGAGCATATAGATCAGAGAAAAATTGGACAAACTCATTCAGTATCTCATTCGGGTCTGTAACTAGTGCCCCCGACCTCCCTTTGATTACTGGGACGTTTGTCACTTGATGAAAGTCAGCCACCAGTAAAGCCAGCAACTTCCCATTCTTGTCTCCCTCTGCGAATACTGAAGCCGCTCTATGACTGATCTCCGTATGAGCAAGGTCTGAGTATCACAGGGAGAGACTTCTTCTGGCCTCCGCTAGGGCCCTATAGTGCTCTTCTGATGGAGAGTCAGCAAATCTCCCAGCACACCCCCTCTCAGTCTCCTGCAGGAATTTAACCTCAACATTATGATCTTTCCTAACTTCCTTGATGG
The DNA here is from genome assembly GCA_018402905.1 of Glandirana rugosa. Classification (NCBI taxonomy): domain Eukaryota; kingdom Metazoa; phylum Chordata; class Amphibia; order Anura; family Ranidae; genus Glandirana; species Glandirana rugosa. The sequence continues at coordinate 157,616 of BLSH010186546.1, forward strand.
CTGAGATACACTCCCCCCTCAACACTGCTTTAAACGTATCCCACTGAATCCCAGGATCCGCTGAGCCCTCATTTAACTCCCAATATGTGGCCGTAGCTTTTTGTATGTGAGACAACACTTGTTCATGTTGTAACCACCCAGTGGAGACCCTCCATCCCCCCCTCCCAATCCTCCCAAGAGAGAGAGTTAGAAGGAGAGGAGAGTGGTCTGAAATACCTCCGGACAAATATTCAACCTCCTTCACCAAAGGCATCATAGAGACATTCCCAAACACCAGGTCTATTCTGGCCGAGGAGCGATGTGAAGTGGACAGATGTGAAAAACATCTGTCACCCGGATGTTTCCATCTCCACAACTCTGTCAGGCCGGAAGCCCCCACCCAGGTTCCCAGGTCCTGAGAGTAGCCCCTGGACGGGTTGGACGCGTCCAACCCTTCAAGGATGGCATTAAAATCTCCCATCATTACCAGTGGAAGCTGGGCATATTCTATCAACTTGGTCCACAGTTCATATAGAAGCTGTACCTCTGCAGGCGGAGGTGAATAAACGTTTACAATTACCATTTTAACATGACATATATCAAGTACCAGTGCAAGATATCTCCCTCCCGGATCAGAGATTACCCGATGGATGGTGCAGGGGACCGCCCTGTCTATTAAGATTGATACACCCCTAGCGTAAGTAGAATAGGTAGAATGGAAAATTTTCTGAAGCCAAGGCTTTTTCAGGGACAGCACCCTGCGCCCATCCATATGCGTCTCATGCAGCATTATAACCTGCGGTTTATACTGTTTCAGAAATTAAAATACTGATGCACGCTTAAACGTATTATTCAGTCCCCTCAAGTTCCATGATAAGACTTTTATAGCGTTAGCCATGGTATAAACAGCATTATATTAAGAAACCATTCCTGTACAGTTCCCCAAGCTATCAAGGAGTAGTTCTTCAGCTTGGAAACATTCCTCTTGGTGCAGTATTTGATGGAGCATGGGTGTGATGAGTCAACTGGGCAAATAGAACTGAAACCCCCCCCTGCCATTATACCATAACAAAAAACAACAACAGGGCCCTCCTCCGCCCCCCTATTCAACCCGGTATGTGGCTTAGTGTCCCGAACCAAAAACATAACAAAACTAAGTTCTGTCCGGTTGCCTGACCAAAAAAGGGGAAGACAAGAGAAGAAAAAAAACTTTGACTGAAGGTCCAAAGTTCACCTCAGCTATCTTTATTGTCTCTGCAGCTCCTAATTCTTAATGTGACAGGGCTGATCTTATTACAGAGTTCTGTACCAAGGTGATGCAGTAAGTGTGGTGTAGTAGCACCCTCATGTGGCCAATGTGAGATACTGTTCCAGGATGTTTGTCATTACAGCAGCTCAGCAGTAAATCCATATTCCTATTTTAAGTAAATGTCAAACCAATAACCAGGAAAATAGACAAGCCTCGAGAGGCAGAGAGAACAAAACAGGCAGTTCACCACCTCCTCATCCACAGTCAGCGCCATGCCAGGACTAGCAATCCAAATACCTGAGTAAGACTCATTAGGGGATACTGTCCAAACAGTCGCTTGCCTCCTGGGGTTTTTCAAAGAATTTGGCTGAGCCCCTATACTGCACCCTGAGCCTGCTAGGATATAGCGTACTGTATTGGATATTTTTCTCTCTCAGATGTTTTCTGATGTCATTAAAGGATCTTCTCCTTTTCTGTGTTTCTGCTGAGAAATCAGGGAAAAGCATGATCTGTGCGTTGTCATGTTTCAAATCTTTAATTTTCCTGGATTCAACCAAAATTCTGTCACGATCTCTGTAATTTAGAAACCGAACCAAGAAGGATCTTGGATATGCTCCTGGTGGTCTTGCACCCGATGGAACCCTATGGGCCCTTTCCACTATGTAGGTGGGGGGTAAATCTCCCAGGGACAGGAGCTGTTTGAAAAATTGTTCCGCAAAAATGGCTGGCCTGTCCCCCTCTGCCCCCTCAGGGAGACCCACCACTCTAACATTGTTCCTTCTCTGTCTGTCCTCTGCGTCCTCTGCGCGCCTTTGTAGTGCTTTCACCATGTCCTGCAGTTCTGCTATATGGGTGGTCCTATATGGGTGTCCTCAGCAGTGGTTAATCTGCCTCTCATTTTGTCCATTTCATGCCTGATTAAGTTACACTCAGTGGCTAGGTGGTCAATTCTCACCATGACTGCCGCACTACTTGCCGCGATGGCCTCTAGTATGGGCTTCGTTATAGATTCCCGTTCTCGTTCCCCCACCTGGGGTTGCACTTGGGGCCCTGAAATAGTTTGGGTACCTTGCCCGTCCGGGCGGGAGCCCTCCATACCTGCCGTCTCGCGGTCTTTGGCGCGCTTTGCCCGCTGTTCCTGTGGCAAGATGGCGGCGGCTGTACTCATGCCTGGACCTGGTTTGCGGTTCCAGGAGCGCGACCTTATAGGACTTAGAAGAGGCCGATGGCATGCTCCAGGATTTCCTTCACCCCTGCAGCTATTTGCCTCGGTGAATAGTGGCTTAATAACCCTGTAAAAGCGGATGGTGTATCAGGATGGTGCGGAGCTCTTACAAGACGCTGCTGCCTCCTTCACATCCGGTCACGCCCAGCTATTTTGCGTTTTAGTTGCTTGGCCAGGAATGCATCGGGTTTGTTGTTTTGTGAGTAGAATTGTAGGCAAAGTCGTATGAGGTGGAGATCAAAACTATTATGGAGGTGGTCACTGAGGGATTGGCTTACCGAGCATATTTCAGATATAAGGAGAGGTGTGGGTTGAGACCTGTTGGCCTTCTCAAGAGTGCATATTTAATCTAGTAGGTGATCTGTTGTAGCATTGTGGTGATTTTTCTCGTTGGCCCCTATTTTGATGAGAACTCCACTAATGCAGGCTTTATGAGCGTTCCAGAGTACAGTGGGGTTACTTACAGATAAAACATTAATATTGAAATCTCAATTTCTAATGCGATCTGTTTTTGATAGTGGGGTCAGGAGATGATAAAGGAGTTAAGTCTCCAGGTCATCCCTTTGTGGATGTGTTGGGCTGGGTATAGTTTCATTGAGATAGGGGTGTGGTCAGACCACGTTATAAGGCCAATTTTGGTTTCCTGAACTGCTTGGAGGGTATGTTATCAGTCAAAAACAGATCTACTGGTTCCGGCACCGCATGGAGAGGAGCTAGGAGACTCCTCTAAAAACCAGCACCAGAGCCAGCCATCGCCGAGGTAACCCTCCCCACCTCTTCCCATGTGTCTCCAGGGGAAACATAAATGGACCACTACTTGGAGCAATCCACAGTCTGGCCGCCCTCTGCACCGTCCCTGTGTGAGGGAGATGGCACACAGGCTGCAGCCAATATGGTGCCCGGGAGCGCAGCACAGAGCAATGCTGCAGGCACACATGTGGCTTCCTCTCCACTCCCAGCATGCCACAGCCACCCAGCCAGACCCTGCCTCCCCAGCTGGAATAGCCCAGGCAGTAATGGCCCTCCTCACCGCCATGGTCATGGAGGCTGTAGACAAAGCAGTCTTTAAAGGGCTAGACCAACTCCATAGAGAACTGCAGTTCCAGTCTGCCAGACTAGACCACACTGAGGAGCACATCTCCTCCATTGAGGATAACACAACAGCCCTCTAAGCAGCTTTAGCCAAGCTCTCTACCTTACATAAAGACCTCCAGGAGAAAGTGGATGATCTAAAAAGTAAATCCAGGAGGAACAATTTGTGCATCAATGGCATACCAGAGTCTGTCACCTCCTCTGCCCTGGCTACAATCTGTTCCACCACCATTTCTGAGCAGCTAGGACTCCACACCCCCTGCATAGTGGAGAGGGCTCATCGAATAGGCCAGCCTTCGGAATCACGTTCCAGACCTAGGCCAGTGATTGTGAAGTACCTCAACTATGCAGATAAGCAGGCCATACTCCAAAAGTTCAGTCAACTGCGCAACTTGACAATCGAAGAATGCCCACTATTAATCTTCACTGACTACTCCATTGAGGTAATGCACAAACGCAAAGCCTTCTCAGCTATCTGCTCCATGCTCCATAATCCCCATGTTAAATTTTGCCTGGCCTACCCTGCCATCCTACGCATTCAGTCTGCCTCAGAAAAACGCCTTTCCTTCACTTCCCCTCTGGAAGCAGGAAAATACATCAATGATTCACAGCCCTCGGACATGGAACACGAGGACCCATGCACCTCAAATCAACCTCTTCTTCCTAGGAAATCAGCTCTCTCCTTTAACAAGCAATCGAGCCCCAAAAACCTCCCTACAAACGGGTACATTTTGGTATCACTGATGTCGGCTCTGCCCTCAGCTGATCCGATGATCCACCTAACAGTCAACATTCATGCCTTGGTTACTCTCCTCACAACTCCTTGCCATATACACAGACTGTGTCCACACCGAACTGTGAGTAATAGTTATGGTGGTCCTCCTGAACAGTGGGCCAAATAACTCTAAGCTTGTTGCTAGCTCAATTCTAATTAGGCTATGTGATACTAACCTTGTGATGTTTTAAGGTCCTTATCTGGCAGGCCTGTAAATTCTACATTATAGCAGGTGTCCCCCACCCCTCTTTCCAACCCCCACTTCTTTCCTTCCACCCCCTCCCCTATAGTCCTCTCCCTCACCCTCCTTCCCTTCCCCCTCTCCCTGTTCCCCTTTTTTCCCCTCAGAATGGTATGATACTCAGATTTTTATGGGAGCCATTCTACGGCAGGGGTACTGTGGAAGGGTGCTCCATGGGGAAGAAAGTGAAGTCCGCGATTTGTTCCGGGAGGCCTATCCTCACAAATCTGGAGACACCTGAAACGACTGAGATCAGATGTGGCCCTCTTGCAGGAGACACATCTTGGTACGGATGATTTGTCCAAGCTCTGCAAGCTTTGGGTAGGTAAAGTTTATGGCTCCCCAGCCGTGGGGCATAAAGCAGGTGTAGCCATCTTAATCAGCAAAAACCTCCCCCACACGGTACGCTCTGTGGAAGTGGACTCGGAGGGGCGCAGGATTACCCTCCATCTAACCCTTGCCGACCATGACATTGCCATCTCAAACATATATGCAGCTAAATCCCCAGGGCAACCCTTTTTCCAAGATCTTATAGCCTGGGCCTTACAAATCCCTGAACCTCTTCACCTGCTTGGTGGAGATTTCAACTCGGTCATGCAGCTCACAGAAGATCGCACCCCAGGGCCTCCCACACATCCCTCCCTAGCAGAAACCCATTAGCTCAAGTGATTGCCACACTTCATCTCACAGATGTATGGTGAACTGCGCACCCTATAGATAGGGAATTCACTTTCTTCTCGCCCCCCACAACTCATTTTCTCGCATCGATTATTTTTTCTGCTCGGCCGCCATACTCCCAAGGTCTCTTTCGTCCATCGACAATATGGCAATTTCGGACCACTTCCCCATATGCATCCAGTACTCAGGTCTCTTGGCCCCCTCGGCCATCAACTGTCTGGCACTTCCCCTCATATTTAGCCAATAACGAAGACTTAAAGATGACTCTGCATAATGCTTAGGCCAAGTACGTTGTTGCGAATAGAGAACACCTCTCCTCTCCCAACCTATTCTGGGAGGCAGGGAAATCCTTTCTCAGAGGGCGCATCATCTCCTATGCCTCGCAATTCAAAAAGCAAACCCGCTTAAAGTATTGTATATGCAGGCCAGCGACTCTCTTCGTATGGCTCATCAGGCTCTATCAGCATCGCAAACCTCAGCCAACATACTTGCCTGGCAACAAACCAAACGTGCGTTTGACCACTGGTCTGCGTAGCAGGATACCATTAGACAACCGCACTCTGTTCTCTTCTTCCACAGACATGGCAACAAAGCAGGCAAGCTACTGGTAAGGCTCTGCTCTGACCGCCATTCATCTACTCATATCAGGGCTCTCAAAGACTCTGGTGGCAACATTGTTAACTCACCCTCTCAGATTAGCACCCTCCTCACTAGTTTATACACCTCACTTTACTCAGAATACCCTATAGACAAGGCAAAGGCGGCCAAACTGCTTGTGAGCACCAAACTACCCACCTTGTCCCCCCAGCAGAATGAGACCTTGAACGCCCCCATAACTCTTGATGATATTCATTTAACCAATACATTTTTTGCCTCAGGGAAGGCTCCTGGTTTCCGACAGGCTGCCCGCAGAATTTTGCAAATTGACCCTATAATTCATCCTTGAATCATTAGCCCACATCTACAAGTCAATATGAGCTAATGGGGCGTATTTACCCTCAGACTCCCAAGCATATATCAAGCTTATTGCTAAAAAAGGAAAAGATCCCCTTATCCCTGGCTCCTATTGTCCTATCTCCCTCATTAATGTCAACGCTAAAATACTTTCTAAGATAGTAGCGTCTCGAATCGCACGTCTTCTCCCATCCCTTCTACACTCAGCACATCGGGCTTCGTACCGGGGCGCTCAGCTACCCTTAACATTCGAAAGGTTCTTCTAGCCCTCGAATATGCCAGGACCCACCCTGACCATGATACTGCTATTATATCTCTTGATGCCACAAAGGCTTTCAATAACATCAGCTTTTCCTGGCTATTTATGGTTATGGAAGCTTTTGGCATGTCAGGCCCTATCATAGATTTTGTCTGAAAGATGTGTTCATCCCCTACTGTGCGCCTCATCACCCCAAGCTTCATGTCCCTTGACATACCACTGACTAAAGGCACACGGCAAAGATGCCCCCTCTCCCCTCTACTTAGAACTCCTTTCCAGAATTCTCAACTCCCCAGCAGTTAAGAATTGACATTCTCCTTTTCTCAACCAACCCCTCTTCAGATATCATCTACCTGCAAGACCTATTTGTGACTTTCAGAGCCTGCGCTGGTCTAAGAATTAATTTTGACAAAAGCAAAATATTGCCCTTAAACACACGGCTCTCTGGAGCTTGGACAAAATCATCCCTATTCCTAGTGGCTAAGCACCATATAACATATCTTGGACTTCCGTATAGGCAGAGAACCCTTTTCAATGTATAGCCTCAATTACCCTACAATTATAACCAAGGTTGTACAGAATCTGGAAGCATGGGCGGCCCTCCCTCTCTCGCTCTTCATAATCTTTTTAAAATGGTTTCTTTTATTAGGCTGCTTTATCCCCTACAGACCCTTCCGTTCCTTCTCAAGCATATTGATGTTCAAAAAATGCACACTGCCCTACTAGCTTTCATTTGGCAGGGCAAGAAACCCAGAATTGCACTTGAAAAACACTGCCTCCCGAAGGATGAGGGTCATGCCTCCTAAGACAAGCTTTAGACTGGCTATCCAAAAACTCTTGCTACTTGAACTATATGCTGGAGGAGGCCTTGGCTTCCCCATTTAAATTACAGGTGGTTCTTCACTCCAAGTTATCGATCTTACCACCCTCCTTGAGGGCCAATTTAATAATCAGAGGAAGAGTCTAGGCTTACCCTCCAGCATATCCTGTTACCTGCCAATAACAGGCAACCCCATGTTTTCCCCCTCTACAGAAAACAAGGCCTTCACACGATGGTGCTCTCTGGGCCTGAAGACTGTACATTAAATTATCAACCCCACCCAAGACTCCATCAAGCCCTTTTCAGAGTTGGCTAATAAACATTCTCTACCGCCCTCTCAGGTATTCCATTACCATCAATTAAATAGCTATCTCAAATCCTGATTTAGCTCACACCAAAATCTGTGCCAATCATCCTTCCTAGACACGTTACTGACTAAGGGTCAATACTCGATTTCAGAGATATACTCACACCTCATTCACCATCTGGCCTCCAGATACTCCCTGCTTCCCTTTCACCCCTGGTCAACTATCCTGAACAACCAGGAAGTACCGGCACAGATTCTCATGGGCTACCAAAAAGTCTGGTCACTAATAATCTCTGAAATCTGGCAAGAGACTCAGTTCAAAACCTCACACCACGCTTATCTATCTATCTATCTAGGGTAAGTAGGGTAAGTCTCAGATCTTCCCTATTTTTTTGGAGGGATTGTAGTGTTGTCGGGGAGGGTGAATTTTTATTCTGAGTTTCAAGACTATGTATGTTTTCTGTAAGTTTGGTCAATTGGAGGTCGTATCGCTTTTTGAGACGGGCTCCTTGTTGTATAAGGATTCCTCTAATGTATACTTTGTGCGCCTGCGATATTGTAATAGGGTCTTTGACAGAATTTTTGTTGTTTTCAAAGAATTCTCCAACGTGTCGGGCTAAAATTTTTCGACTATCTGGCTCTTGTAGCAGTTTAATATTGCAGCGCCATATGGGGGTTGGGAGAGGGGCACCCATTTCAGTAATAGAAACAGATATTGCAGCGTGGTCTGACCACGTGATGTCATATATGTCAGAAGAGGTTGTTTTCTGGAGTAGCCACTTGTCCATCAGGATCATGTCTATTCTGGAGTAGGTAAGATGTCTGGGGGAGAAGTAGGTATAGTCCCTTTCATTGGCGTGTTGACACCTCCAGACATCATACAAATCTTCGTTATGTATGAGTTTGTTCAGGGAGGGTCTATTCCTGATGGCCTGTGATGATGAGTCTATTTGTGGGTCATTGGTAATATTGAAATCTCCACATAGCAGCAGGTTGCCATATTTAATGGGGGTTAAACGCTTAAGAAGTCTGCTTAGGAACTTTAATTGGTGTCTATTTGGTGCATATAGGGCCACCAGAGTATATGGGTGAGAGTTAATATCGCAGGTGATAATGATATATCGACCCTCGGTGTCCAAGATGGAATTTTTTTAGCTGGAAAGCTGCAGTGTCTCGAATCGCCAGAAGGACTCCTTTGGCTTTTTTCTCATGGGAGGATGATAGGAAGATGTGGGGAAATTGTCTGTGTGAGCATCTGGGGGAACTTGAAGCACAAAAATGAGTCTCTTGAATGCAGAGGATATCCGCTTTGTGCTTCAAGGCCTCCTTCCACATTGAGTGCCTCTTTGCTGGGTGGTTCAGTCCTTTGACATTAAAGGACAAGCACTTTACAGTCATGTTGTCTGTTGTGTAGTGGGTGCGTAAGGTGGTAAACACTCACTGTGAAGGTTGGTCTGGTCCATATGTGGGGAACCAACGTGGAGGGTTTAACTTGAGGCTTCTGCCGATGTTTATGCCATACCTTTTGTAGATGAAGTCCCAGAAGTGTAGAGCGGTCCCGTTTACTTTGCGTGCCGTGGTTGCGGAGGAGGGAAGGAAGGGGAAAAACAGTAAACACTAGAACAAGAGAACATATAAAAACAGGACCCTTGGGGGAATCCGAGAACATTATGGTATGTTCGCTTTGCCTGGAGAGGGAAGGGTTCATAACCGTTATGACCATGCAGAGAGATTAGTGTGGTTGACGGCAGGTTATGTGTCTTTAGTAGGTTTGGATTTTTTGTTTGATCGCTTGCGGGACACTACTTGCCATTCTTGCTGCATAGGTGGGAGCTTGTTGGTTTGAGGGGGATCAGGTGGTGGATCTGTTATGATTCCCCAGTGGCGGAGTGCTGTGAGGCCTTCATCTAGGGAAGATAGCAGTTTAGTGGAGCCATTGTGGGTGACCAGTAGGGTTGCCGGGTATTTCCACTTATGGGCGATATTGTGATTTCGTAAAGCTTTGGTGATGGTGGCTAGGTTTTTCCTGCGCTGTAAGGTGTGTCTTGATAGGGCAGGGAGAAGTTGTAAAGCCGCACAAGATGCTGGACATTGGTCTGGGTTGCGGAAATTTTGTAGGAGAATTTCTTTAGCCCGATAGAAACGCATCCTAAGCAGGACATCTCTGGGTATCTCATCTGCTAGGAACGATGGCTTAGGGAGTCTATGGATTCTGTCAATCGTTAGCTCCATTGCAGAGAGTGCTCGCGCTATGGCTGCAAATATTTCTTGGGCGAACGGTAATAGTTGGCTGCTGTGACTGATTCTGGGACTCCACGGATCTTTATATTGTTCCATCTGGACCTGTCTTCTAAATCTGCCAATTTGTCCTTTATCCAAAGGATCTCTTCTCCCTGGGCATTGTGTGCGTCTACCATAATGTTGTATGAGGTGGAATAGTCACTCATTACTTTTTCCACATGGTCTACTCTGTGGCCTAATTCTTGCACCTCCATTTTGTACTGCTTGACCGTATCTATGATGTCGTTATGGAGTGATGACCTAAGCAACATGAGCATGTCTTTTAGGACGGTGTCCGATACTGGTTGGCCTGATGTGGGAAACCCTGCTATGGGGTCGTGCGGTGCGGGCGTAGTAGGCCTCACTGCGGCCTGTACTCCACTCACCTCCATATTCTGTGTCCAGGAAGAGCCTCCTGGGGATTCCAGTAGTGGGAGTGGAGGCTGTGGATGAAGTGCTGCTGTCAGGGTGAGTTGGCTGTGATCCCTGATCGCTTCCCGACGAGGCTGGGTGGGAGGATGGGGCCTGCACGTTCTCCATCGTAGCAGAGGGTCTGTCGCCATCTTGCTGCAGCCTGCTGAGCATGGCGGGGAAGAAGCTAATGAGCTTCCCCGGTTGGATTAGCGGCTCTTTCCTCCTCCTCATCATAGCCTCTAGTCCTGCGGGCACTCGGCGGTGTTGTGGCGGCTTCTGCGCGGGTTAGTGACTCCCGTGCAGAAAAACAAGATGTGTTTCTGGGAAGACCCCAAAAACCATAGAGGTTAATATAAGAGGGAAGGGCAATGACCAATATATTGAAAAAATATATTAAGCTTTAATAAATGGCAGGTAAATTGAACAATAGTTAATGCACCTAAACATGTTCACACTGAATTAAAGTACCACCACGCAGTCCTAGGGAGACCATAGGTCTTCCAGACTGCGTAACCTAGACACACTGAGACATACACAATTGGGGAGACAAACACAATTAAAAACAAACAACGTCCGGACGTGTGGGGATATTAACCAAGTAGAGTCACTGCTGTAAGTAATCACACCAATACCGGTGTGCTAATGACCGTAGATGAAGTCATGGCAGTCCCAGGGAATGATGAGGAATCTCATTAGGCCAAACAAACGATGTGGACCGCCCGTCACTGTCGTGAAATGCAAACTAGATATATAAATAATAGTGTCATTGCAGACAGATGGCCAGGTAGGTTGTTGGCAATAAAGATATGTAAGTAGGTAGGATTCTGGTGTTAGATGGTTAGAGTAACCAAGTCAACATGGTCATTAATCGCAGGCAGAAGATAAAAATAAATATCTCTTTACAGACTGGTGACTGGGTAGGCTGAAGATAATGAAGATGAATGTGTAGGTAAACCCTACTATCAGATGGTTATATTAGTCCGATTAATGTATTGACCGATATGTAATGCTTCACTGTCTTGCATCATCACAGGTCCATATAATTATATGTATGTTAAACAAACAAATCCATACCTTGAGTTCAAACAGTTCCCTGTTTAAAGCGTCCCTCTTGAGTTATGGCTACAGGTACCTGTATTTGTCGCAAGCGATTGAATAGCCCCCGCCAGGGTACAGGTGAATCCCCTGAATCCCTTCGGCTCAGTCAGCAAGCTCGAGCGCATCATGCTGTATTTCCTAGTGTAGTCAGCTTGCTTCACAAGCCTCACTCTCAGCGGAGGTGACGATGATGACGTCAACGCGTTTGGCTAGGCGTAATGACGTAGCTTCCTCTGGACGACTTGATTGTGCCAGCTACTCTCCATCCCTTAAATCTGTTTTTTTCCGGAGGAGCCGCCCTGATGTTTTCCTTATGGGATATCAGTGTGTTAGTAGTCATCTAGGTCAATGAGGAATTCCTTTTGCATTTTCCTTTTAGGGCTCAGGGATATTATTCCCACATTTGTACCGGGATATGGAAGAACAGTATTAGACATCAAAAATAATGAAAGATCAATACAAAGGACATGTAACATAAACAGAAGAACACAGGGGATAAATCAGGCTAGTACCCTAAAGATTTTGATAGCCCAAACAAAATAATTTAATTTTCCATTCGGGTAAATGTGATTCTAAATATAAACACCTCTCATGATGCCATGAACCCATTAATATATTATATTAACCCTATTATGTAGGTAATAGTGGCCTGTAATCTTTTCTGGTTAGTGTGGGTTCTATATTTTCAGCTATCATCCCAGTAACCAGATAGTAGGCATACACAGTGGACATTGAATATATTAGCAGGAATATATGTACATTCATAGAAAAAAATATTTAAACTGATTGCGCCGTGGACCAAAACTGTGTTTGTACTCCTAACTAAGGGAATATTCTTCCCTTAGGAAGGCTGCTATAAACCAGCAAACACTGTGAATAACAAATAGAAAATATATATATAAGCGCCAACCTTATGTGTTAAACATATTAAATCATATACATAATAAATGTGCAAATAAGTGAATGATTGACATTATATAAACGTCCACCAATGGTCTGAAATCAATATTCCAGATCCTAAATCATCTTATACAAAAGTCCATTGATGTCCATCAAATTAATAATGGAAAAAACTTTAAGTGATATATGTGCTCTTCAGTGCTTCAAACGATATAAAGTGCCACAACACACGTGCCAGGTGCCAGGATCCCACTGGTGTCCCAACTCACCAGAGCGAGTGGACCCACTGCTTTGCAGTCAGCAGGTCTAAAATCGCAGAGTGAAAACAACCGATGATTCCTGGCTGGACACCGAAGCAAAGGATAAGCCTCCTTCCCCTTCAATGGCAGGCCTTAGTAAGCACTGGAGCTGGTGATAAGCCTCTTTCCCCTCTGTTGCCAAACCTATTCTTCCCAAGCCAATGATTCCAACAGTGCTGTTAGACAATCCATACCCACACATCCATGTAGGAGACCATGATTTCCATCCTCCACTTTTCACCTCTTGTATAGCTTCTGGCAGACGTCGACACGTGGCTAGCAGTAAGGCTACGCTTAGTTCTGCTGTGGCCTCAGTCAACACATCTGGTGTGTAGCCCACTCTTATTCCACGCTTTTTTATTTCATTGATTGCTAGGTGGTCAAAGCCCACAGATAATGTACTGATAACCTTGAGATTTGGCCCAGCTGTGTCCAGAACCTCCTGATCTATCTTCTCTGACAAGAGGCAGAGCAGACCATGAGCTCCAGCTACCCCTCTCAGCAACTCAGCCCTTGGCACAGGATCATCTGAATCCCACTGTTGGACAGTGTAGTTTTCAGCTTGGGATAAGAAAACTTTTATCCCAAGCTGAAAACTACAGCTGTTTTCTGTTTAGCTCTACGAATTGTTTTGTGGAAATATCCTCTCTCCCGAAATCTCTTATAGAGGTCTTTTTCTTCTCTCCATAAATCCTCCACTTTTGAGCAATTCCGCTTGATCCTAAGGAATTGGCCTGTGGGGATACCATTGATTAACCAAGGAGGGTGATGGCTATCCGCATGTAGCAGTGTATTTGCTGCCGTTTTCTTACGGAAAGTATGTGTTTGGATTTTGCCCTCCTCCAAGTGGATCCATAGGTCTAAAAAATAAATTTTTGTGCGATCAAAAGTATAGGTCAAACGTATGTTACGGTTGTTGGTGTTCAAACATTCCATGAATTTATGCAGGTCATCCAAAGTACCCTTCCATAACATAAGTACGTTGTCTATGTAACGCAGCCAGGTGTGGGCGTGGCTGCGGTACAATGACTTAGTGTATACTTCTTCCTCCTCTCAGAGGCCAAGGAGGAGGCAAGCATAAGCCGGAGCCCATGCTGCTCCCATCGAGGTACCCCTAATCTGCTGGTAATACCGTGTTGCAAATTGAAAACAGTTGTTATTTAACATGAATTCAAGCAGTTCTAAGATGAATTCATTTTAGTCCACAATGGGAGTAATGTAATTCAAAAAAGACAGCAACCGCCTTGATGCCATGGGAGTGTGGGATCGACGTGTAATGTGATTCGACGTCGATCCCAACTAACCATAATTTACCATCAGTTTGTATTTCTGTAAATTTCTGGAGTACATGCTGCGTGTCTTGTACAAAGCATTTCATATCTTTAACCATATCTTTAACCAGTTAACAACCGCCCTATAGACAATTGACGTCTACAGAGCGGTTGCTTAATTCTGGGGCGCGCACACGGGAACATCCGTGACCGTCGGGTCCGGGGGACCCGACTGATCACGGATCGTGGTGAATGGCCGCTGTGAGCGGCCTTTCACCACGTGATCGCGCTGTCAAATGACGGCGTGATCACATGTAAACAAGCCGGCGGAAGCGCCGGCTTTTCTCTCCTCTCCGCACCGATCGGTGCAGTGTGAGACGAGAGAGGGGGGAGAGAGGACGTGCTGCAGCGCTGTGGGCGATGTGCAATGCCCACAGCGCTGCCTAGTGACAAAATACTCCCCCCACCATCTATTTACCACCCACCCACCACCCGTTAACAGATATCCCGCCAACAATTGACCAATTTCTATACCAATT
>BLSH010186546.1:173069-190217 GCA_018402905.1 Glandirana rugosa
GTGTATAAGAGACAGCATATGCTGGGTGTGAGAAATAACCTGTTAACATATGACAATTTTGGGGAAAAAATAAAAAATAAATAAAAAATTAATTTTGCAAAGAATTGTGGGAAAAAAATACAACTTCAAAAAATTCACCATGCCTCTTACTAAATACCTTGGAATGTCTACTTTCCAAGAAGGGGTAATGTGGGGGGTATTTGTACTTTCCTGGCTTGTTAGGGTCTCAGTAAATGAGATAGGCCGTCAGTAAATCAAGTGTGATCAATATTCAGTGATTGGCACCATAACTTGTAGACTCTATAACTTTCACAAAGACCAAATAATATACACTAATTTGTTTTTTTTTTTACCAAAGATATGTAGCGGTATAAATTTTGGCCAAAATTTATGAAGAAAAATTACTAATTTGCAAAATTTTATAACAGAAACGAAGAAAAATTCATTTTTTTACAAAATTTTCGGTCTTTTTTTAATTATAGCGCAAAAAATAAAAAACCCAGAGATGATTAAATACCACCAAAAGAAAGCTCTATTTTTGGTTATTTTCTCATTTAGTGATCTCACTATTTCGGGGAAGGGGTTTTCTGTTAATTTTTTGTATGTTGTCGCATGGCCTAAAAGGCGTTTCACCTCACCTTCATATTGACTCTCACTTAATAGAACAACATCTTTAGGGTACTAGCCTGATTTATCCCCTGTGTTCTTCTGTTTATGTTACATGTTCTTTGTATTGATCTTTCATTATTTTTGATGTCTAATACTGTTCTTCCATATCCCGGTACAAATGTGGGAATAATATCCCTGAGTCCTAAAAGGAAAATGCAAAAGGAATTCCTCATTGACCTAGATGACTACTAACACACTGATATCCCATAAGGAAAACATCTTGAAGGGCGGCTCCTCCAGAAAGTGTAAAGAGATATTTATTTTCATCTTCTGCCTGCGATTAATGACCATGTTAACTTGGTTACTCTAACCATCTAACAGCAGAATCCTACCTACTTACATATCTTTATTGCCAACAACCTACCTGGCCATCTGTCTGCAATGACACTATTATTTATATATCGAGTTTGCATTTCACGACAGTGACGGGCGGTCCACATCGTTTGTTTGGCCTAATGAGATTTTTCATCATTCCCTGGGACCGCCATGGCTTCATCTACGGTCATTAGCACACCGGTATTGGTGTGATTACTTACAGCAGTGACTCTACTTGGTTAATATCCCCACACGTCCGGGCGTTGTTTGTTTTTAATTGTGTTTGTCTCCCCAATTGTGTATGTCTCAGTGTGTCTAGGTTACGCAGCCTGAAAGACCTATGGTCTCCCTAGGACTGCGTGGTGGTACTTTAATTCAGTGTGAACATGTTTAGGTGCATTAACTATTGTTCAATTTACCTGCCATTTATTAAAGCGTAATATATTTTTTCAATATATTGGTCATTGCCCTTCCCTCTTATATTAACCTTGATGGTTTTTGGGGTCTTCCCAGAAACACATCTTGTTTTTCTGTATAGTTTTTGGTTTAATAGAGGGACACTAAATGTTAGTGAGTGGCACCAATTTTTGATTACCAATTCAATTTAGGTGGACCGAGTTTGCCTGTCTTCTTTGTTTGTGGTTATAGCGACTCCCGTGAGTGTGGAATCTCTCGGCGGTCTGGCGGTGCTTCGGGACTAGACGTCCATTTCGGAACTCAGAAGCCACGCCCCCGGTTTGCGCAAAATTTATCGCATCTATAAACTACGGGATAGATTTATTGACTTTTATTTATTTTTTACTGGTAATGGCGGCAGCCTGCACTTTTTAGCAGGACTGCAACATTGTAGTGGACAAATCTGGCCACAAATGACACTTTTTGGGGACCAGTGACATAATCACAGTGATCAGCAAGGATGTGCCCCCGGTTCGAGTTGATTTAATGTTCGACTCGAACATTGGGGGTTCGCCTGTTTGGCGCATCCCAAACATTATGGGCCATTCTCGGGAACTTCAAGCACACCATAATGCATTCCAATGGCAGGTGAAATGCCGCCGGCTGATTGGCCAAAGCTTGCACATGACCTGCATGCTTTGGCCAAAAACAGAGCGCTCTGCTGTGAGAGATATGATGGGCTAAAGGCAGGGTGGCTTTAGCCAATCACTGCTCAGCAGCCTCAATCCACGCCCCACACTATATAAAGGCCCTTGTACAGCAGCTCTATGTAGTGTACGTGTATAGAGAGTGAACTTAGCTAGTGGCGCGCAGGCAGTTTAGCGTAGCTAGTTGATTATTGTGCATTGTGAAAGAAAGATAGATAGATAGATAGATAGATAGATAGATAGATAGATAGATAGATAGATAGATAGAGATCCCATCCCCCATTCCTCCCAACCGTCAACCCCCCCCCACCCAGCCCTCTCATCACCACCCTGGAACATTTCCCATCAGTAAACATAGAAATGTGTGCCTTTAGGTTAGGCACCATCGGCATCCCCCTGCTCATCGGGAGGGGTACCAGATAGTTACAGCGATAATATTGCCCAACTTCCATTTCACACACATCCTATTTGGTGGTCCTTTATAATTTAGGGCCACTTTTTTCTTCTTATAGCGGTTGGAGCATTTTGAAGCAATAGGAGAGTTACCTCAGCTAATGGAGGAACTCTCACAGCTCACATTTGGGTCGACACCCTGGTATGGTAATGTCCAGCCCAGGCTTTTCCTTCCACTCTGACAGCTCAACCCACTTGTTCCTTAAATGAGGCTGCACGAGCATCCATATCCAAGGATGCCGTTTCGAGAACACATCAGGTTAGTGGTCTCCCCATTGTCACCCCCTCCCCCCCACATGTTCCCCCTGTGGCCGCAGGCACTAAAACCCATTGCATTGGCGGATGGCGGGTCTCCCTCCCCTCCAAGCATCCACCCCCATCTGGTATGAAGAAGGCGCGCTGTCTAGGTGCAGACAGCCGAGCCGGTTCAGCTCCCAGCGGAGTGCTCGCCTATTGGCGCCCAGTCTCCACTCACCCCGATCCCCAGCTACAGGTCGCACTGGGAGTGTCAGCTAGATGATAGCTGCCCCGCGGCTCCAAGCTCACGCTAGGGATCCACATTGCATACATATCCCTCTCAGCTGATCCCGGGTGCTTAGATCTTCAATTTTCCCATTACAGATCTCCACTCTAAACAGACAAGCATCCGAAGTTTCAATCAATTAATCAGCAGGTCAGTAAAGTTTCTTAGTAACATTACCACTTTGTCATTTTTGGTTTTAAAGAAAAAGGGTTCTTTTTCATTTTTAATTTCAATTTTAATTGAAACTAATTTTTTTCTTTTTTAAGTAAGACTTTTGCTTTTTGGGAATTAAAAAAGAAAGAAATTCCTATACATTATATTCCATTCACTTTGTACATTTGTTTTTTTTTCTTCATACTCTTTATAAAGTAATAACTGATTAACTAATGTTCAATTTTTAACACAAATCTTACGAATGTATGTACATATAGTTTTTATCATTTTAATCTCTTACTAATTGGACATTTTGTGACAATGTCGTGTATGTATATTATTTTGTCTTTGTCTCTAATAGCCCTGAGGAAGGAGGATTGTGATGGACTCCCGAAACGCGTTGGCTTCATTTTACTGGTCTACAAACCAAATAAAATCAAAGTTGTAGCTTTTACATCCTTGTCTTGGGCGCTCCTTTCCATCCACTATAAGATAGATAGATATGAAATATATACTAGATATATAGATAGATAGGGCAATCTGTATACAGTCAGTTAGTGCAGGCAGTGCAAGTATATAGTGTATATGTGTATAGTGTATATATATGATGTGAGGGTCCCCCCCAAAATCCAAACCAGGCCCTTGGGGTCTGGTATGGATTTTAAGGGGAACCCCATGCCAAAAAAAAAAAATGTTGTGGAGGTCCCCCCCAAAGTCCATACCAGGCCCTTCAGGTCTGGTATGGATTATTTTAACCACTTATCCCCTGGAAGGATTTCCCACTGTAGGACCAGAGCAGTTTTTGCAATTTGGCACTGCGTCGCTTTAACTGACAATTGCATGGTCGTGCGACGTTGTACCCAAACCAAATTGCGTCCTTTTTTTCCCACAAATAGAGCTTTCTTTTTGTGGTATTTGGTCACCTCTGCGTCATTTCTGATTGCCGCTATAAACAAAAAAAGAGCGACAATTTTGCAAAAAAAAAACAATATTTCTTACTTTTTGTTAAAATACAAATCCAAAAAAATATAAAAAAACAAATTTATTCATCGGTTTTGTCCGATTTATATTCTTCCTCATATTTGGTAAAAAATTGATTGGTTTGCTCAAAAGTTGCCACTTTTACAAACCATGAGAATTAATTTCTGCCATTTTTACCTTTTTTTTTTTTAACTAGTAGTGAAGGCGATCTGCAATTTTTATTGGGACTTTGATATTGGGGTAGACATGTCAGACATTTTTGACACTTTTTTGGGACATTTATGACATTTATACAGCGATCAGAAATGTAAATATCCACTGATTAATATATAAATGTCATTGGCAGTGACGGGGTTAACCTTCAGGGGGAGATCTAGGGGTTAACTGTGTTCCCTAGGTGTGTTCTAACTGTGAGGGGGCTGGGCTGTCAGGGGAATAAGAGATATAACTGATCCCAGTGATAGGGATCAGTAGATCTCTTACATGCCACTTGTCAGCATGGGGAACTGCCATGTTTAATTCGGTGGATACCCGTTCTTTCCCTCTAGCAGCTCATCGCGGCTCACCGGCGGACATCGGGTCCACCTGAGCCGCAGGCATACTCACGCAGAGTGCAGCGGGTATAAGAGCGCGCCGTACTCTCGTCCCCTAGCTGCGTGTAATTCGGCAATTTGCGGAATATATCCACACTGCTGCAGTAAAAAGGCAGTGCACGGTCGGGAAGTGGTTAATGGGAACCCCACACCAAATTTTTAAAAAATGGCATAGGGGTCCCCCCAAAATCCAAACCAGACCCTTATCCGAGAAATGTCAAACTGAAGACCGCCCATTCTGGGAGATGCCTCTGGATGGCATGGCAGCAGGAGCGGGGGCGGTGAAATAAGAAGGAAGAAGAAGATGAAGATTGAAGACTAAGAGAAGAAGGAAGAAGACCGAAAGAAGAAGCAGAAGACCAGAAGAAGGAACGGGGCAGGAGAAGATGGAGGAAGAAAGAAAAAGAGCTATTTTACACAATAAAGGACTTGTCAAAAACTGCCTCTTGTTTTTTGTACCACTTTACTCCTATTTTGGTGAATGGGTAGGGGTACATTGTACCCCATACCTATTCACATGGGGGGGTCAGGTTCCGATAAGCCCCCTGCCCGCAGCTTTCAGCGCTTTCACACATTGAAAGACAATTGCACACTCATACAACACTGTACCCATATGAAATTTTTATCATTTTTTTAGACAGATAGAGCTTTCTTTTTGTGGTATCTAATCACCACTTTTTTATTTTTTGCTAAACAATTGAAAAAAGACCAAAAATGTTGAAAAAAAAAACCTTTTTTCTCCTCTGTTATAAAATTTAGCAAATAAGTCATTTTTCTTCTTCACTAATGTGCACTGATTAGGCTTCACTGATGGTCACTGACGAGGCTGCACTAATGGAGATTGATAGGCTGCACTGGTGAGGCTACACTGATGGCCACTAAAAAGGCTGCATTGCATACCTCTACTCTTTCCTGTACTGTATATTGCTAGTGTTCTTTTTCTTGGTTCCATTCTTGCTCCCCCCTTATCACCCCTCTAAGTGGGTATTCTTATATTTATATTTTATATTTCTACGCAGTTTACCTCCACCTTTGTTTAGTCTACCTACTTTTCATTGTATTTTTCCAATCACCCTCGTCTCCAGTTTGCAGTACATATAGGGGCCTGGCCTTATGCTGATGTCAGATCCCAGTGCCCCATACTGCATCCCTGGCAGATATTTGTTCCACTTTATATCTCTATTTCTCCCTGCACTGCATATTGATAGTTCTCATCTCCCTCACTCTATCCTTGCTCCTCCTTTATTACCCTTTTAATTATGTATTTAACTACATTCCTATCCAGTTTACTCTCTCTTGTCTTTAGTATCGCCATTTTACCCACTTTTTATTCCATTACCTTCTTCCTAGTTTTGATATGCCCAGATACCCTTGTGGCACGCTGGCTCCCGGATTATTACACCCAACACCTTATATTCTTACGTAAGTTTGTCATTTTTTTTTCATTTTCTCATTCTCCCCTTTCCTTAGTTTTCCCCCTCTTATAAAAAATTTGTACTATTTAAGTTTTTCAATTGGAGCTCGTTTTTACTAGCCGTACTATGTATTTGATTCAATACACCTCTACATAATTTCTGTATTCTTTTTTACCCATTTACTCCTTAGCCATTTACCAATTTTACCCTCATTTTTATTTGGCACTCTTTGTGTTTTTTTTTCCCCTTTCCCCTCTCTTTTTTTCATATCTAGACAGTGAACTGTGTTTCTTGACCTTGTCTTTTGGTCCTTCTTGGGCGAAGCTGGAACTTCTGTGCGGAACTGGCTGGGTGAGATTTTTATGCTTATATGTATCCATGCTTAGCTACAATGCCCTGCAACATATTTTCTTTGTATATTATGCCGATTAACATGTATATGTCTGTGATACTTACATGTTGATTTTTTGTATTATATAACAGTGTGATACCATCTGTCCCCTGACAAAGCTATTTATACAGCTAAACATGTTGGGACACCTTCTTCATACACCAGTATAACCGCTGTACCTAAGAAATTACTACTTCTGTATTTTATCCTCAATATCTATGTATCTATGCTACTTTGATATTGTCAACAATATTTTAATTGAGTACCATTAAAAATTGATTGATTTTACGTTGATTGTGTCAATTGTACTCTAGTGTAAATACAAGAGAAAAAATCCTGCGCTTGGGCTAAAGGGTAGTGTGAGAAAATCCAAGATATGCGACTCCGCAGATAGGTCTTTGGCCCAAACCTCCAATAATAGTCAATTTTAAGACTGCAGCGCAAAAAGTTCACACATAAAGTAAAAGTAAAAAGTCCTATATGGAGAATCTTGAAACAATCTTGAACAGGGTCCTGTGTTCAGCAAAGAGCCCACCACCAGAGGCACCACCACACCAAACTCCTTACCAGATGTCGATGACCCCCTATTACGGAGGGTCAAATAGCGCCTTGGTATATTAAGCTCCACAAAGGACTCAGGATTTCAGGTAGAAAGGTCTCACATCAACACTTTCCTCAAAGGATTCCTCCTATGCTGCTTCTTCCAGCAACGTCTCCTCTCTACTTCCTCCTGACTTCCTCCTGACTCACCTCTCACCCGGAACTGTCCTGTCACCTTCTTCATACACCAGTATAACCGCTGTACCTAAGAAATTACTACTTCTGTATTTTATCCTCAATATCTATGTATCTATGCTACTTTGATATTGTCAACAATATTTTAATTGAGTACCATTAAAAATTGATTGATTTTACGTTGATTGTGTCAATTGTACTCTAGTACCTTAACCATTCCCATATTCCCTCACCGGTCTATTATCCTTTTAACTCATATTTTGGAGAATGAGGTGCAACTGATTTACAGTGTATATATGTGCCTTCCAGAGGTCCCCCTATCCACCAATGGATTTATAATGTTTCAAACAAGAAGTAGAAATGAGTGTGTGGCAGCACTGATACTGGTTTATACCTGGAATATTACCTTGAAACTAGTTTAGTGTTACCAGTGGACAGTTGAATTCATAATGGTAATTGACTGTGTTAGATGTCAACCACTGTACCTGGGGAGTGGGAGCGGTCGATTATTTTGAATTAGGAATTCTCTATGTACGCGGTCCACATCACAATGTGGTTCCACTACGTAGACAATATTTTTGTACCATTGGATGGTCCAGATGAACTTCTGGAGGAATGTTTGATGGCCCTGAATACCAATAAATACAATTTTCTGTTTCAATAGTTTTTATTGAGTTTTAGACATGATAACATAGTATATGAAAGGAACATGGAATGCCATATGGCTTACGAACCAATGAATACAATTTTAAGTTCACTATGGCTTACCACAAGACTAATATCACTTTCCTGGATGTAGACATCTACAAAAACATAGACAATCTACTCTCATGTAAACTTTTTAGGAAACCGACAGCAGGGAATACCATCCTCCACTCCTCCAGTTTCTACCCTCATCCCCTGATAAACTCTGTCCCCTATAGCCAATACCTCAGGATCAAGAGGAATTGTTCTGAGGAGCCTACCTTCAAACATGAGGCATATTCTCTCAGGCTAAGATTACTAGGCAGAGGCTACAGTCACAAATGCCTAAAGAAGGCGTACAAAAGGGTGACTAGTACTAAAAGTCTTGTTGTTTACTAACCAAAGGGAAAGAAAAGAGAAAACAGAAACAGCAACAGCTCTGCACAACATAAAAAGATTAACAAAATCCTTATTGACATGTACTGGCATGTATTGATGACTGACCCAAAGATAGGTCCTTTTGTCCCTCCCATTCCACTGATCACCTATAGACGCGCTCCGTCTGTAGGAGATCGATTGGTAAATAGTGAGTTTCGAGGTGCCACACGCGGTGACCCTTGTAAAACCCTGGGCACTTTTCAACGGGGATCCTGCTCTTATTGCCAATATATGGATACACGTAAAAATCCTCTTCTCCCAAATGGCCGTAGATTTGTGTCTAAACATTGCGCTAATTGTCAAACAACAGGAGCTGTCTATTTGCTACACTGCCAATGCGGATGTTTCTATGTAGGCAAGACTGTCCAGAAATTGTGGCAACGTCTATATTGACACATATTAGCTATGAAGAAAAAAGATCCAGACGTATCTTGGAGAAGACACGCCCTACAGGTGCATTCTGGATACTTCCCCAAATTGTCAGTTTTAGTTTAAATTGTGTACATCCAAACTCCTGTGGAGGAGATCTTAATAAACATTTCCTCCAATGTGAGCTAAGATTAATATCAAACCTTGATGCCACCTCACCACCTGTTATGAATCAAGCCTTGAATTTCAAACCATTCCTCCAGGGCTTCTCCTCCAGCGGGTTTGAGAGAGATATGTGAGAGTATAACCTAGAGGCCTTCTTTAATGTATAAATCCCAATACATCTCCCTTTATCTGAGCAACCATTATTACATGCATCTCATCATAAATTTTCTTGCTATTGAAGTATCCTATAATATCTTGTATTAATACACAGGACGACCAAGTATTTCTATTTCTCTTTATGCCTCCAGTATTCCATAATCTAATACCATTATAACTGATTGTTACAGAATGCCCGCATTTGTTACTTTGTTATGTTGTCTGCTGGCTTGCAAATAATCTCTCTGACCACCTTCTATTTTTTTCCCTTGCAGCTTTAGCCATATCCCCTCTGGACCACCGGGTGGTGCTGCTTTTTTGTTGTCCTCCCCGGCACGCGTAGGCCCTTTGGTGTTTGCTCACCACTGGGTATACTCCTGGGGGCTTGCTATGTGCTGCTTGTGATCCGGATTGGGTGGGAGGACCATTGCGCATTGTGCGCGGTGCCTCCTCCTCCCCCTCTTGGTGTTCCAGCTTCTGGCATGGTGGCCATCATATCGCATTTCGGCAGCCTTGTGACATCTGACGTCATCGCGCAGTGCATGCGTGGTGACGCCAGGAGATCTGATATAGATGCCTCAGCAGTGCTTAGTTTACCATGCCCCGGCTGAGATGATGAGCCCACAGCACAACTGTGCTATTTGGAACTACTCTTTTACCACATTGGCCCAGTAATCCACTAAGGGGTGGTCCTCTTATTTGAAGGCCCTTATAAATATTCCCACTATGGCGTCTATTACGACCATACAGCTTTGATCAGATGATGCCATTAAGGGACCTGGAGTTCTAGGACAGCTAGTTCTCAGATTGATACTGTAAGTATCCATGCCAACTTGCTTACTTCCTGACAGACACCATACTTTTGGGCTCAAGCATCCCAGTAGGACACCCCTTTCTAGCATAACTTCTTTTTGGATCCCCCTCCCTTTTATCCTCCGGATGCCCAAACGAGCTCTCTTGGCTGGGTGTCTTCTCCAGAAGGCCCTATTCAAAGCTTCCGCATGTAAATTCTCTTCTGGCTCCCAAGAGCTCTCTTTGGGCCCATAGCCCTTCCACTTAACCAGATACAGGATGCCGCCACCTCTTCACCTGCAGTCCAGAATGGATTCCACCTCAAATTTCTCCATTCTGTCAATTAGTACTGGTGCAGGTGGGCCTGTCTTCCGATCTGGAAAGTGGTCGGAGATCTTAAGCTTTAACAGGGACACATGGAAGACAGGATGAATACGGAATGACTCAGGCAACTCAGCTCATATGCCACCTCATTGATCTTTCTTTTGATAGGGAAAGGTCCCAAGAATTTTGGACGAAGCTTCTTGGACGGGCATGCCAGTCTTAGATTGACGGTGCATAGTCATACTTGACTGCCCGGTTCCAAGTTTAACGCACCATGTCTCCTTTTGTCAAAGGTCTCCTTGTTAGCAGCCTGTGTTTGTGCCCTTGTCTCCCGCAGGAGTCTATTATTGGAGGTGAAGAAGTCCAATAGGTCAGCCACAGCTGGCACCGAACTCTCTGGGCAGGCGTGGACAAGAAGGCAGAGTGGAAGCCATAATTGGCAAAGAATGGTGATTGAAGAGTGGCCGAGTGGACAGAGTTATTATTATTATTATTATTATTATATGCAAACTCAGCCAGTGGTAAGAGTGTAACCCAGTCATCCTGGGAGAAGGAGGAAAAGAAATGCAGATACTGCTCCAGCGTTTGGTTGGTGCACTCCGTCTGGCCCTTTGTCTGGGGGTGGTAGGCAGAAGACAGGGACAGTCCAATCTTCAAGGCCCTGCACAGGGACCTCCAGAACTTAGATGTAAATTGTACTCCAAGGTCAGATACCACATCTGTCGGTATCCCGTGGAGCCTGACAATCTCCTTGATAAATATCTTGGCAGTCTCTGCAGCAAAGGGTGTGCCCTTCATGGGCAGAAAGTGGGCCATCTTGGAGAACCTGTCCACTACCACAAAGATGGTGGAAAAGCCTTCAGAAGGGGGTAATTCCACAATAAAGTCCATGGAGATGTGGCTCCAAGGCATCTCCGGAACAGGTAGTGGTTTAAGGAGGTCCCACGCCTGAGTCTTACTCCCCTTGCACCGGCTGCAGGTAGTGCATGATTCCACGTAGCGTTTACAGTCCTTTCCAACTCGGGGCCACCAAAATGTACGCTGTAATAACTCAGAAGTCTTGCATACCCCGAAGTGCCCAGTGAGCTGGTGATCATGTCAGAGGTCCAGGACTAAGGTTCGTAGGCTCTCTGGCACGAAGATCTTGTGATTGTGCCAGAGCAACCCATCTTTGAGTTGCAGAGGGGTTCCGAGAAGGGGGTTTGACCCCAGGGAAGCTTGTCGGATCCTTGACAGCACATCTTCCTGTAACAACAAAAAACTTCCAGGAGGTAGTATGGTGTCATGGGATACCGGGGTTTCGGGTGCATTGAACATGCGTGAAAGGGAGTCCGGCTTGGTGTTTTTCGACCCGAGCCTGTAAGTAATGTGGAAGTTGAATCGGGCAAAGAACAACGCCCACCTGACTTGGCTTGGTTTCAGTCTTTTAGCAATCCTCAGGTATTCAAGGTTCCTGTGATCAGTATAGATAAGAAATGGATGTGCTGCTCCTTCTAAGAGATACCGCCATTCCTCTTGTGCCGATTTAATAGCCAGAAGTTCACGGTCTCCCACGTCATGGTTTCTCTTGGCAGATGATAGCTTGTGAGAGAAAAATGCTACCGGATGCAGCAGCGCTCTGGTGCCTTGCCTTTGGGAGAGAATCGTCCCGATCACCACCTCAGATGTATCGACTTCCAGAACATAGGGGAGAGTAGGATCCGGATGCCTAAGGATCGGTGCGGACCTGAATAGCTCCTTGAGCTTTTCAAAGGCTGTTTGTGCCTCAGGAGTCCAGTGAACGGGATACCCTGTTCGGTTAAGTGAGTTATGGGTGAGATAATGGAGGAGAACTCCCGGATAAACTTCCTGTAAAAGTATGCGAATCCCACGAAGCACTGGATTCCATTTTTATCAGCTGGACCTGGCCAGTCCAAGATGGCAGAGACCCTTTGGGGGTCCATCTTGATGCCTCCAACAGAGATGATAAGTCCAAGGAACTGTATGCTTCGCTGCTCCAGCTCACACTTTTCAGGTTTAGCATAAAGGCCATGTTGACGGAAGCGACCCAGTACCCGCTTTTCATGAGAATGATGAAGCTCCAGGGAAGGTGAGAAGATCAGGATATCATCCAAATAAGCGATGACAAAGAGATTGAGGAAGTCCCTGAAGATATAATTTATGAAGTGCTGGATCTTGGCCGGAGCGTTACACATACCGAACGGCATTACTAAGTACTCATAATGACTGAAATGGGTACGAAAGGCTGTCTTCCACTCATCACCTTCTCTGATCCGTACCAGATTGTAAGCTTCCCAGAGGTCCAATTTGGTGAAGATGGTGGCAGTTCCCAGGCACTGGAACAATTCCGAAACTAGCGGGAGTGGGTAATGGTTCTTCACCGTAACTTTATTGAGCTCCCGGTAGTCTGTGCATGGGCGCAGGGTATGGTCTTTCTTTTCCATGAAAAAGCTACCTGCCCCAGCTGGTGAAGTGGACGGTCGATGAACCCCTTACTGAGGTTCTCATCGATATATGATTTGAGGGTGCTGAGTTCCAATTCTGTAAGTGGGTAAATCCTTCCGAAGGGGATTTCAGCACCGGGAAGCAGCTTAATGGGGAAATCATATGGTCTATGGGGAAGAAGGACCTCAGCCCCCTTCTTACTAGAAACATCCAAGAAAGTATGGCAGACTCTGGGGACGGCCTGGCAGACATCAGGCTCCGGGTCAAGGTCCATAGATAGTAGGGAAGGATCCATTCCAGGAGTCCTGGGCAGACAGTGCTCATGGCAGTACTGGGATTGGAACTGGACGTTCCCTGTAGACCAGTCAATGGTGGGGTTACGGGCCTGGAACCAAGGTAGTGCAAGCATGACAGGGAAGATGGGAGAGACAATAGCATGAAGCGTGAGGAGCTCTTGATGACCCACAAGCATCGTGGTGGTCAGGGGAGCTGTTTCCTGTGTGACTAGACCGGACTTTATGGTTGTCCCATCAGCCAGGTGCACCGCCATCCTGTGGGTTTTGGGACGCAGAGGGATCCCATGTTGTGCAGCAAAAGTTAAGTCCAGGAAGCAGCTGCAAGCACCAGAGTCTATGATGTCAGGGACAGTAATGGTTCTACCAGGGAACTGTAGAAGTAGAGAGAGAGTGAGGTGAGCAGTGTTGCCAGGTACTGGTTGGGGAGAGACAGCAAGGCACTTATCCAACTTGGAAAGGCAGGCCCACACAAAGTGTCCCGGCTCTTCACAATAGAGGCAGCAGCCTAGGTTTCTTTGGCGCTGTTTCTCTTCAGGGGTTAGTGCTGGGTGCGCCACACCCCGCTGCTTGGGCTCTGACTGCCTTGGAGGAGGAGAGGTGGGTATAGTGGAGCCAGCTAGAGCAACACCTGGAAGTCTGAAGGCTGGAGGTAGCATCCAGGACGGCCGGAGGTTCACCTTGGTACTCTCCGCTCTGCGTTCCCTAAGGTGCCGATCGATCTGAATAGCCAGACCAATGAGCCTCTCCAGAGTGGACGGCTCCTTACACAGGCCAACTCATCCTTCAGGGGGTCAGCTAAGCCTAGCCGAAACTGGTGGCATAGAGTTGCCTCATTACAGGCTGTGTTGATGCTCCAACGCCTGAACGCCAATGCGTAATCATCTGACAGGCAGCGGCCTTGTTGAAGGGCGTGGAGTGCAGCTTCGGCGGTGGCCGCCTGGTGCGGATCTTCATACAACCGAGCCATTGCCGAAAAGAATCGGGAAAGGTCAGATACTTCAGCGCCCCTTATTCCAGGAACTCCATGACTGGGGCTCGTCTTGCAGAAGAGAGATCACCAGGACCACCTTCGTGGTTTCCAAGGAAAAGGTGCAAGGCTGTAAGCTGAAGTAAGACAGGAGATTCCAGAGCACAGGGGGGCACGAGGGCTGGTAGGCATGCAGATGATGTTGTGAGGATCCTCCAGGAGCCTGTGCAAGACAGAAGACTGGTGATGCAGGCCGGGTCGGTAACAAGCGGGCAAGTGTGGTACAGAAGGAACAGGCAAGCGGGTAGTCAGGTACAGGCAGGGTCGTTAACAGGCGGGCAGTTGAAGTACAAGAGGGTCAGGCAGAAGCATCATCGTAGGTAGGCTGAGGGCTGGTGCAGGCAGAGTACAACAAAGTCAGACAAGCCGGGTCACAGGAACAGAGATCAGGATACAGGTTGCTCTCGGGAACTCACACTAATGCTGTAGAACGGACAGCAGCCGCTGCAGGGTGCTGTTTGTTTAAAGCGGAGTTCCACCCTGTTAAAAGTCAGCAGCTATCAAAAGGGTAGCTGCTGACTTTTAACAATCACCCACTCATCTGTCCCTCGCTCCAGCATTGCGGTCGCCTGAGGGCTCGCTCATCTCTACCTCCCCTTGGCGGCGCCGGCATCACAAGTGTGGGCACCCGGCTTTAGCTTCAAAGCAGGGCGAGAGGGAGGGGGGAAGGTGGACTTCCTTTCCAGAACCGCGGCTACAGACTGGAGATGTAGGCCGGGTGCGGTACAGAAGGAGCAGGCAAGTGGGTAGTCAGGTACAGGCAGAGTCATTAACAGGCGGGTAGCTGAAGTACAAGAGGGTCAGGCAGAAGCGTCATTGTAGGCAGGCTGAGGGTTGGTGCAGGCAGAGTTCAACAAGGTCAGACAACAAGGTCAGACAAGCCGGGTCACAGGAACAGAGATCAGGATACAGGTTGCTCTCAGGAACTCACACTAACGCTGTAGAATGGACAGTATCCACTGCAGGGTGCTGTTTTCTTAAATAGGCCGTTTGGCACCATTGGCGTGCATCGGCGTGCGCAATGCACACAGGCAGCTGGAATGGCCACTTTCCTAACATTACCACTCAAAGTTCAGGAAGTCATATGACATCCTAGGACGGAAAGTGGTTAACATTATTTACAAAGAGATGTATTTATAAAAAAACTCATCAAACATTCTCTGTAGTGATGGGCAAGCTGTCAAGGCCGAGCATCAGTTCAGCCCTGAACAGCGCCCATGGGGGTGTTCATAGAACAATGCACAATGCATTATAACAGCCTTGATTGGCTGAAGCAGAGCACTGTGAGAGCCCTGATTGGACAAGATTCCTTCCCACAGAACCTTTTGCAGTGCGAAGTTGAAGATAGAGCAGGGCTCAGTTACAATTCATTTTTAGCAAGCTAATTAGTGTGAGTGTAGAGTGTCAGTGTAGTATAAAGCCACGTACACAGGCGCAGATTGTTGGCCAACCAAACGTCCAACTTTTGTCCAAATTGGCTGTTGCGGTTGTCTCTATCGTATTGACAGTACTCTAGTAATCAGCCAAAAAACTGAACATAGTGACGTGTTACGAGCGTATAACAAGGAAGTTCAGGTGAATGTGATTTTTGAATTAGGAACACAGGTTTACACGACCGAACACTTCCTTGAATCTAAGCATGTCTATTTGCACTTATAACTTTTTGTTGGCCAACTTCTGTACACACGAGCCAACAATTGGCCAATGCCTTGTTGCCAACTAAAGTTTTCTAGTCTTGTCAGCCAACTTCTGTTGGCCAACAATTGGAAATTGGATGTTGGATTGTGCATACTAATGGTCAGATTATTGGTCAACAGCCTGCTGGACAACCATTGTTGGCCAATTGTTGTACCGTGTGTACGGGCCTTTAGTGTAGTGTCAGTATAGTGTAGTGTCAGTGTTTAACAGCATTATATTTAGTGCCATATACAGTGCTGTATACACACTTTTTGTTGTCAATGCTTCCTCATCTTTTTCTTGTTCCCCTGCCCCCTTCTTTTAAATTGTCAGCTGCATTTTGTATTTTTTAGTTTTTCAATTTGTGTCAGCGGCAGTTCCCAATTGTACTCAGTTCATAGTGCATCAAGCATCACAATTCTATTTTTTTTTTTTGTCGCTGCGCCTTTTTTATTGTTATGGTTATTCTTTCCCTGCCCCCTTTTTTAAATTGTCAGCCGCAGTTTGTCTTCCTGCGATGCTGGTGATCCACCTTTTTATTATAATATACAGTGGGGGTCATTTACTATAGTGCTGCCGCAAAATAGCGGCAAAATTGCCGCAAAATAGCGGCAAAATTGCCGCGGATCGCGGTAATTACCGCGATTCGCGGTAAATAGCGCTAAAACGGTATTCACAATAGCGCTGGGCGGTAAATAACGGCCAAAATGGAATTCACTAAAGCTCCAAGGTCACAGATAACTCCCAACTCCTTACTCCAGCCCAGACCTGGAGTTGTGCAAATAGAAATAATGTTTGGAGCATAATCTGGTCCCCTAAATTGCGCTAAAATATGCAGTATATTGTTTAAAGATAATCTGATTTTAAACTGTGTGAAAAAGTGATTTCTACACTGAAATATCTTAAAAAGTCTGAGCAGAGACAAATACCCCGGCTCTTTACTCCTAGGTGCAGAGCACAGCTGAGCACAACTGAGCATGCTCAGACACAAAACAACTCTCAAAATAACTCTCTTGGAGTAATTCCTTGAGTAGTTAGTAAATACCAAAATCAGTGTTATTTTACACTGTGTGAAGTGTAAAATAACATTGTGAAGAGGAGAGTTATTTTGCCAAGTGCAAGTTTCTGCCATTCATTCTAATGTTACAATTGTTACTTTATCAAATAAATCCATTCCATGTTGAAGATAAATGTATCTTTACATTTTATTGTGACTAAAACCATAAATGATTGATGAGTTCCTTAATGAGGTTCTCTCAATAAAACTCTCAACAAAACACAGACTCGTACGAGTCAACACGAGTCGACACGAGACGTGGATCCTCATTTCTCGGCCCCATAAACAGAGACGAGTCTGAAAAATTCTATAAAGTCACATCTTTAGTGAAAAAGTGTGTCAAATTTTAGTCTAATAGAAATTTGTTATATGACGTATAAAATCGCG
>BLSH010186546.1:209977-239803 GCA_018402905.1 Glandirana rugosa
GGGCTCATGGACAGTGGACGGGTAGTCTCATGGACTCATGGACAGTGGACGGGTAGTCTCATGGGTCTGATGGGCAGGTGACAGGTACTCAGGTACTCTGATGGGCAGGTGACAGGTACTCGGGTACTCTGATGGACACGTGACAGGTACTCGGGTACTCTGATGGACAGGTGACAAGTACTCGGGTAGTCTTATGGACAGGTGACAGGTACTCGGATAGTCTGATGGACAGGTGACAGGTACTCGGGTACTCTGATGGACTGGTGACAGGTACTCGGGTACTTTGATGGACAGGTGACAGGTACTCTGATGGGCGATGGACAGGTACTCGGATACTCTGATGGGCAGGTGACAGGTACTCAGGTACTCTGATGGGCAGGTGACAGGTACTCGGGT
This sequence comes from Glandirana rugosa, assembly GCA_018402905.1. Classification (NCBI taxonomy): domain Eukaryota; kingdom Metazoa; phylum Chordata; class Amphibia; order Anura; family Ranidae; genus Glandirana; species Glandirana rugosa. The sequence continues at coordinate 210,374 of BLSH010186546.1, forward strand.
ACTCTGATGGACACGTGACAGGTACTCGGGTACTCTGATGGACAGGTGACAAGTACTCGGGTAGTCTTATGGACAGGTGACAGGTACTCGGATAGTCTGATGGACAGGTGACAGGTACTCGGGTACTCTGATGGACTGGTGACAGGTACTCGGGTACTTTGATGGACAGGTGACAGGTACTCTGATGGGCAGGTGACAGGTACTCGGGTACTCTGATGGGCAGGTGACAGGTACTCAGGTACTCTGATGGGCAGGTGACAGGTACTCGGGTACTCTGATGGAAATGTGACAGGTACCCGGGTACTCTGATGGACAGGTGACAGGTACTCGAGTACTTTTATGGACAGGTGACAGGTACTCTGATGGACAGGTGACAGGTACACTGATGGACTGTGACAGGTACTCTGATGGGGTGGTGACAGGTCCTCTTTATTGGGGGGGTGATCGGTGTGCTTGGTGTACACAGTGGGCGGTAACGAGCTGTTACCGCAATCTCCCTGTCACACACGATCGGTTTGTTTACATCACATGACCGGCTGTGATTGACACAGCCGGTCACGTGGTAAAGAGCCAAATCTATTGGCTCTTTACACGGATCGGAGCTGGGCTTTGTACGAGGGACAAGCCTCAGCTCCGATCGGCGCCCACGAGCGGCGTGCACGTGAGGCTCGTTTGTGACCGGCTGTGATTGGACACAGCCGGTCATGGGGTAAAGAGCCAATTTTATTGGCTCTTTACCCCAATCTGGGGGGACACAACCCCCCGGCAGACGAGCGTTCCGCGATCGCCGCTGTGTGGGCCCCTGGGGGCCCGCAGTAGCGGCGAGAACCGGAGGACGTCATATGACGTCCTCCCGGATCGTTGGCCAGTCCCTGCCGACGTCATTTTACTATACGTCGGTAGGGAACTGGTTAATAAGGGGCCCCCAGATTCTGGCCCCCCATGTGAATTAGTATAGGGTACATCGTACCCCTACTAATTCACCAAAAAGTGTCAAAAAAGAAAAAAACACAGGAAAAAATTAGGGACAAATCCTTTATAAAAAAGCAAAAAAAAATAAGTGTCCCTTGTAACTCATCGTCAATCACGGCGAGTGACAAAACCCCCCAAAAAAAGCGCAACAGCTCTTCGTCCATGGAAGGGCTCCCGCCATCTGCTCGTGGTTTGTTTTGACAGTATATTTATATGGAATGGCAGGGCCACCCAGTGACGTAAGTGTTTGATCCGCCCCCTCTGACATCACATGATGTCAGAAGGGGCGGGGTCACCCACTTACGTCACAGGGTGGCCCCGCCCTGCCATATAGATAAACTGTCAAAACAGTTCTCTGGGCACCTATGTCACTCAGCCTTTACAAATACCGACAACGGGATGCTGCCAGCTGAATTTTGGGACCAGTGGTATGCCCAATACGAAAACTCCCCAACAGAGTTTGCATCGTCGCATATCAGACTTTTTTCGTTAAAGACAACATGCAACAATCCCAAACCGGTCCTGTCGAGTCTTTGCTTTCTATGCCCTCCCCTACAATAACTGAACTGCAAGTACTGGCCGCCTCCCCTGAAGAGATGGACAGCTCGGAACAATGCACCCCGCCACCACATGGGGCTACGCCCTACAGGGGCAAAAGGGCAGCTCAATCACCAGCACCCTCACCTTCTAAGATGCCTCTCTATAAGAAACAACATTGCAGCGGAGAACATGCCAGTTCCAGTCCTCAAGAGTCCCTAACGGATCTTCCCACCAATGATCAACCGGCTTCAGAACACACACTGAAAATGATGCTCCTCTCACTACAAAATGACCTCAGAAACTAGCTCCGATCATCCCTGACAGTGCTCCAGGCCAGAGTAGAGCAGGTAGAAGTCCATATTGACACCCTAGAGGGGCAACTGGCGGAGCAGACCTCAAAACATTTGGAATGTTCAGAAGAAATCATTCAACACTCGGAAGATATACGTTACCTGCAGGCTAAAGTGGCTGACCTTGAGGATCATTCCAGGAGGAACAACATCAAGTTCAGGGGCATTCCCGAATCAGTCAAGCCTTCAGAACTCATATTGTTCCTCCACCAGTTGTTCCTTAAGCTCATTCCGCAACTGACACATTCGGAACTTATGATCAACAGAGCACACAGAATAGCAAAGCCTAACTACTTACCAGAGACAGTTCCGCGAGATGTGCTGGCTCACATACATTTCTATCAAGTCAAGGAAAAGCTTATGTCGGCAGCGCGAATGAGTAAGACCCTTCCAGATCCTTACGCTAACATTTCATTCTACACAGATATATCCGCAGCAACAGCCAGGAGCAGAATGGAATTTACTCAGGTCACCTCAATCCTTCGAGAGCGCAACATACCATACAAGTGGGGCTTTCCAGCTAAACTGATTGTCACATACCACAATCAACCCACGACCATCATCTCTCCTAAAGAAGGTATGAAACACCTACTGAACTGGGGAATCATATCCCCTCCGCACTTGGATCGTCAGAGATCTCAACCACCTACCAGGGGTCGCCCATCCTCATACTGCACACAAGGACAGAATTAACATCACGACCGTTAAGTAGCTCCCCACAGGCTATGGCCTGTCACTCTTAACATCAACATAGCTGAAGCCAAAGAGCAACTCTGTTCCACATGAGTATTTTTCCCTCGTTGGTAATTTCTGCTTTCTGTTTTTTTTTTTCTCTCGGCCTCTGTTATAACCCTTGGTATTAGAAAAGTGCCATGCACTTTCGGTTATTGAATTTATAAGTTCATATAAGATTGGTAACTTGTACTACTGCTACTTTAGTTGTTTGTTTCCCGTTTTCATGACGTCCAGCTAAGGCAAAGCATTGTTAGTGTAATTTTTCATATTTTGCACTTTGACATTCACAGCTGCACGCAATTACATAACCGAATAGCAGGTGTCATCCTTGATATCTCCCCCTAAAAGTCTACCTCTGAACTAACCTCACAGAGCAATGGCCCTGATAATAACCTCCCTTAATGTCAAGGGTCTTAACTTGCCCTTCAAACGTCAATTATTCTGGAGAGACGCCTCAGCTAGTAAGGCAGACATCATCTTTGCCCAAGAGACACATTTTGCTGCTTCTAAACCACCCCGCTGTAGCCATAAATCATTTCCTCTCTGCTTCATGGCAAATGCCCCCAAGAAAAAGGCAGGGGTCTTAATCGCTGTCCGCTCCTCAGTGATATTTAAATTGTTGTACTCCGAAATCGACCCATTAGGAAGATTCATTATACTTCACGCCACCTTTAATGATCAAATACTGACTCTGGTCAATATCTACACCCCTAACACCCACCAAGGTCAATTCTACCAGTCAGTTATTGAAAAATTGAAACCCTTTAGACCACACCCCCTTATTATTTGCGGGGACTTTAACCAGGTAGTAGACTCAACCTTAGACTCCTCCAATCCATTGCATAAACAATCCGCTGCCCTTTCATATTTCTTATCCTCTGAGGACTTATATGACCCATGGCGATGTCTTCATAGCACTGAAAAGGAGTTCATCTTCTATTCACATACACACAAAGCTTACTCCAGGATAGACATGTTTCTGGTAGATAAACTCACCCTCCAGGCGGTACAAGAAACCTCGACTGGCAATATTACATGGTCCGACCATGCCCCTGTCTCACTTAAAGTGTTCCCCCCAGAACACATACCCAAAGGCAAAAGATGGAGACTTTACACCTCCCTATTGACTAACCCAATCTACCAGGGACGTGTCGAATCCGCGATAAAAGAGTACTTTCAACACAATACTGACTCTGTGAGCAACCCATATACATGTTGGAATGCCCACAAGGCTGTGATAAGAGGTCTTCTCATAAAGTTTGGAGCCCAGGAGAAACAAAAACGTACTGCCACCACAGTTAAACTTTTACAACAAATTAGCTCCCTTGAAAAAGCACATAAGGCGACACCATCTCCCTCCGTGGAACAGGACTTAACTAGTGCCAGGAAATCCCTGAGTAACCATCTTCACTCAAATTTTGACTTAACTCTAAAAAGATTGAAACTAAATTTTTATGCACACCACAATAAACCAGGGGCCCTCCTTGCAAAGCAACTTAAAAAGCATTTAGTTCAAGCAAAGATTCCATATCTGCTCTCTACAGATCAGAAGCGTCTTGCCAATCCTAAGGATATAGCGGACCGGTTCAGTCAGTTTTATGCCAAGGTCAATTCTACCAGTCAGTTATTGAAAAATTGAAACCCTTTAGACCACACCCCCTTATTATTTGCGGGGACTTTAACCAGGTAGTAGACTCAACCTTAGACTCCTCCAATCCATTGCATAAACAATCCGCTGCCCTTTCATATTTCTTATCCTCTGAGGACTTATATGACCCATGGCGATGTCTTCATAGCACTGAAAAGGACTTCATCTTCTATTCACATACACACAAAGCTTACTCCAGGATAGACATGTTTCTGGTAGATAAACTCACCCTCCAGGCGGTACAAGAAACCTCGATTGGCAATATTACATGGTCCGACCATGCCCCTGTCTCACTTAAAGTGTTCCCCCCAGAACACATACCCAAAGGCAAAAGATGGAGACTTAACACCTCCCTATTGACTAACCCAATCTACCAGGGACGTGTCGAATCCGCGATAAAAGAGTACTTTCAACACAATACTGACTCTGTGAGCAACCCATATACATGTTGGAATGCCCACAAGGCTGTGATAAGAGGTCTTCTCATAAAGTTTGGAGCCCAGGAGAAACAAAAACGTACTGCCACCACAGTTAAACTTTTACAACAAATTAGCTCCCTTGAAAAAGCACATAAGGCGACACCATCTCCCTCCGTGGAACAGGACTTAACTAGTGCCAGGAAATCCCTGAGTAACCATCTTCACTCAAATTTTGACTTAACTCTGAAAAGATTGAAACTAAATTTTTATGCACACCACAATAAACCAGGGGCCCTCCTTGCAAAGCAACTTAAAAAGCATTTAGTTCAAGCAAAGATTCCATATCTGCTCTCTACAGATCAGAAGCGTCTTGCCAATCCTAAGGATATAGCGGACCGGTTCAGTCAGTTTTATGCCAAACTGTACAACCTAGCCTCCTTGGGAACAACTGAGGCGTCCACCCCATGTGACATCTCAAGTTTTTTAGATCATCTAAAATTACCATCCCTCACACATGAGCAGCTGCTAAACATCTCAAAACCCTTTACCAGGCCTGAGATAGAAAGTGCCATAGGCTCCTTACCACTCCACAAAGTGCCTGGTCCGGATGGTTTCTGTAACGAATATTACAAACAAGGCAAATTAGGCAAACACTCCACCCATTCCTTTGCCAGGCATTTTTTTTTCTTTCTCCATTTCAGTATACCTCCAGGCTAGCTTTATTCAGCTTTTGTCGTCATTTCAAGCTCTGGCATTGGTCACATCATTGTGGTGTTTTCTCTATTAGTTCAACATTTTATTTATTTTATTATCTCTAGCCTTTAACAGTCGTTTAAAAAGAAAAAAGGAAACTCTTTCCCCTCTCCCCCTCCCCCTCCCCTCCAGGTCTTCCATGTTCTCTTCTCTTTATCTTCCCTTACTATATTTCATTACTCCTCACCTCTAGGTATTTTTTTGATTTTTTAAATCTCACCCAGTTCTCCCATTTACTCTCTACTTCCCCTGTCTCTTCCCCATCTATATATTTTAACTGTTCCAAATTGGCTATTTCACCCACTTTATTACACCATTCCGTTAGGGGAGGATGTTCCTTCCTTTGCCAGTATCTTGGTATTAGGCTCTTGGCAACACTTAGTAATATTGGAGTTAAGGTTTTTTTATACTTTTTAGTTGACTTTTCATTTACATGAAAAAGGCACTTCCATGGGTCTGCTACTATCTCTTCTTTAGTTATGATTTTTATTAATTCTAATATCTTTTCCCAGTATGTTTTAATGCTTGGACAGTCCCACCATATATGTATCATTGTCCCCTTTGTATTGCACCCTCGCCAACAGTTTCCGGACGACTCTTTCTGATATTTTGCCATCTTTACTGGTGTCAGATACCACCGCGCCAGGAATTTATAGTTCATCTCCCAAGTTTTACTATCAGTGGTTGTTTTATGTGCTTGTGCCATTATTTTCCCCCACTGTTGCTCCGCCACCTGTGTTCCCATTTCTTCTTCCCATTTATCGATGAATGGTGGGCGCTCCTCCTCTCCCAGTGCCTGTAGTGTTTTACACATAGCAGACACCCTTCCTCTCTTTTTCCCCATCATACACGTTTTTTCTAGTATTGTCATGTCCCCCTCCTTTCTCAGGGGTTGTGGGAGGGAATCCACAAAGTGTTTCAATTGGAGATACCTCCATTCATCGATCTTCCCAAACTTCTCACTTTGTTTTAATTCTCCCAGTGACCTTATTCTCCCCTCGTGTATAATGTCTTTTAGCTTTAGTGACTCGTCTTTTATCCATTTACCCTGCCATCTTTCTTGCCCTGGTGCAAAATAGTTTGTTCCACATATTGGGGTGAATGGTGAATTGTGTTTCCATTTCCCTTTTTTCCATGTGTTATCCCATATCCTCAATGCATTGTGCGTGATATCGCTAGTCTGTGCATCTAAGTTTCTAAATTTAGGGGGTATCCAAATCATCTTTCCTAATTGTGATTTACTAATTGTTTTTTCTATTTTCACCCATTTTTTCTTTTCATTGTTTTGTGACCATTCAATCACTCGTGCCATTACATTCGCCTGATAGTACATTTTAATATCTGGGAGTGCCAGCCCACCTCTTGTCTTCCCTCTATTCAAGACTGATGTCTTTATCCTGGGTTTTTGGTTCTGCCATATGAACCGACTTAATATCTTTCTCATGATCTGAAAAAACTCCTAGCATTTGGTATTTATATGTAATTTTGGGTAAAATTATAATTTTTATTGCATTGATCCGACCTATCCAAGACAGGGGTCTGTATGTTATCCTCCTTACTTCATCCCTTATTTCGTTTAGCAGGGGGATGTAATTTTGTTGGTATAGTTTTTCCTTTGTTTTTGTTATTTTAATTCCCAGATAATTTAATTCTTTATTGCTCCATTTAAAGGGGAACTCTTTCTGTAGCTCTCTTCCTTCCTTTCTGCTCCCCTTTATAAGCATAACTTCAGATTTGCTATAATTGATTTTGATGTTTAATATATCCCCATAAGCTTTCAATACTTTCATTAGATTATGTATAGTGTTTCTGGGTTTACTAACATATACCAATATATCATCCGCATACGCGGCTACCTTATGTTCCTCTTCACCTATCCTCCATCCCCTAATTTCCTTGTTGTTCCTTATTGTCGCTAGGAGGGGTTCTAACGAAATTATAAAAAGTAAAGGAGATAGGGGACAGCCCTGTCTTGTTCCATTCTCCATGTCGAGGGGGGGTGACAGTGTCCCGTTTATTCTTACCTTAGCCTTTGGGTAGTTATATAGCGCCCTAATCCATTGTATCATCTTTCTTCCTACTCCAATCGTTTCCAGTGTCTGAAACATGAAAACCCAGTCTACCCTGTCGAAAGCCTTTTCGGCATCTATCGACAGGAGCAGACTGGGCTTCCTCTCCCTTTCCATCTTCTGTGTCAGCAATAGAGTTCTTATTCCATTATCTTTCCCTTCTCTCTCTGGGAGGAATCCTACTTGGTCTTCATTAATCACCTCTTTTATCACCTCTTTTAGTCTAGTAGCCAGTACCTTAGAAAAGATTTTGGTGTCTGCGTTTAACAACGCTATTGGTCTGTAGCTGGGACAGAGATTTTTGTCCTTCCCTTCCTTTGGTATTACTGTGATTGTTGCCATCAAGGCTTCGCTTCTCATCTCCCAGCTACCTCCAATACCGTTCATGTATTGACATGCTCTAGGGACTAATATCTCTTTGAATTTTTTATAGTAACTTATTGGGAGACCGTCAGGTCCTGGACTCTTCCCTGATGCTGTGCTAGTTATTGCTTAGTCGATTTCCTCTGCTGTTATTGGGGCTTCCATTTTACTTCTGCTCTCCTCCTCTATCTGTGGCAATTTAGCCGCTTCCAGGAACTCTTTCATTTTTTCCCTCCTTCTAGCTTCTATTTGGGGACTGCCTATTTGTCTGACTGCGTATAGGTCTTTATAGTACTCTTGGAATGTTTTGGCTATCTCCCGTGTTTTATATATGACTTCTCCCCTTTTATTTTGTATCTTTTCTATGTAGTTCCTTGATCTTTTTTTCTTTAATATTTTAGCCAGGTGTTTCCCGGTTTTATTTCCTTCTGTATATATCTCTTTTCTGATCTTATTGTAGTTATTACGGGTCTCCTGTTCCATCAAGTCTTTCAGTTCCTCTCTTTTTCCCACGAGCTCCTGTAGTACCTCCGTTCTACCCCTTTTGTGTTCTTGTTCTAGTTCATATAGGCAATTTATTAATTCCTCCCTCTTTCTGGCTCTTTCTTTCCTTTTTCCTGCCTCTATAGCAATCAGTATCCCCCTTATGTAGGCCTTATGGGCTTCCCACACTATAGGTACCGGGGCCTCTTCTGTAGCGTTTATCTCAAAATATTTTATCAGCTCTTCCTTTATCCTTTCCACGATCTCTTTATCTTTCAGCATTTCTTCATTCATCTTCCATTCATACTCCCCCATGTCTAATGTCAAGGTCACTGGTGCATGGTCTGATAATGTTGCTACTTCGATATTTGTTTTAATTACCCGTTCCATTACTCTATGTTCTAACAGAATGTAATCTATTCTCGAGTACGTCCCGTGCACAGGGGAAAAGAACGTATAGTCTTTTTCCTTGGGATGGAGTATCCTCCATATATCTATTAGCTGATTCTGCTTTATTTTCCTTTTAACTCTACTTAACTTTCCGTTTGCTATCCCCTGGGCACGGGACGTACTATCCAATTCTCGATTCATTCCAAAATTAAAGTCTCCGGCTACTATTACTACACCTTTTTTGAATTCAATCAATTTTTCTAGTACGTTTGACAAGAACCCCGCTGGATCTTTATTTGGGCAGTACACATTTTCTAAGGTGTAGTCTTGGTTATTTAGGCTTCCCTTCAGGAATAGATACCTTCCTTCTGGGTCGGTCATTCTCTCCTTTATTATAAACTGTATTTTTCTTGAGAACCCGATTGCCACCCCCTTGGACCTTTTTATCGGAGAATCGCCGTAATACCATATTGGGAAGTCTTTCGAGTATATTCTTACATTAGTGTCCTGGGCGTAGTGAGTTTCTTGTAGGAACGCTATTTCTGCAGAGTATTGGTTTAATTCCTGTAAGATTTTGTGTCTTTTTGCGGGACTACCTAGTCCACGTACATTATAGGTCAGTATCTTAACCATTATGTCTTATCTTATCTCCTCCCCTCTGCCCCTCGGGAACCTCTTTCTCCACCTTTCTCTCCTCCTGGAAGACCTGGCCCGCCCTTCCCTTCCCCCCCTTTCCCCTCCCTGTAGGGGCCTATAGGTCCATTCATGACCTTTCCACCTGGCCAGGGGACAAAATATTGTCCTCTTCGCCTGGTTGCCCCCCGATTTAGAGCCTCTCCCCAACGCCAGTCTTTATAGAGGCCCTTCTCCTCTATAGAACTCCCTCCTCAGCCTCGGCTCGGGTTTTCCCCCCGCCCATTCCGTTCTAATCTTATCACCACCCCCCTCCAGTTGCCCCCCCCTGCTCCCTTTCCCCTAGCTCCCCCTCCCCCGTTCACTTCTTTCTCCCTTTTCCCCTTTCTTTTCCCCCCTTTTTTTTTTTTTTCTTTTTTTTTTTTTTTTTTCTCCTAGGCCCTCTAAATTCTTTGCCATGTCTGATCTTCTCCCATATTTGTCCCCTCTTCTTCTTCCATCCAATTTGACAGTTCCGGCCTAATTATGTCCAGTTTTTTGCAGAAGCTCTCTGTCTCCTCGGGAAACCTCAATTTTGCCGTTCTTCCCTCCTTCCTTCCTATTAAGCACGCCGGGAATCCCCAGGAGTATTCGATCCCTTGAGCTCTCATTTGATAGAGTAATGGTCTAAGTCTCTTTCTCCTCTCTCTTGTTTCTCTGGCCAAGTCCGCAAACACTTTAATTTCTACTCCTTCGTGTCTTATTGGGTCTCTTGCTTTTAGTTTTTGCCAAATCTCTTCTTTGTCTCTGTAGTTGTGGAAACTGACTATAACGTCCCTAGGAGTATCCTTTCCTAGGTTAGCCGGCTTCCAAATCCTATGCGCTCTTTCAATCTTTATCTTTTCTGTTGCCGCTTTTCCTATCATGGGTCCAAAGATTTCATCCACAGTGTTTTGCAGATCTTCCCTTTGTGGAGTCTCTGGGATTCCTCGCATTCTTAGGTTTTTCCTTCTACTGCGGTTCTCCTGGTCTTCCAGTCTGTACCTCAACCATCGCTGTTCTCTTCGGACCTTATTCATTTGCTCCTTCAGTTTTCTGATCTCCTCCGCTTGGCTATCTAACTTGTCCTCTGTTTCTTCCACTCTCCTTAAGATGTGGCCCAGGTCTTCTCTAATACCAGACATATCTCCTTTGAGGGACTGCTCCAGCCTTTCAAACATTTTCGCCATTTCCAACTTTGTTGGCATTTGTGTCTCTTTTTGCTGTTCCTCTTCTATTGTATTTAGTTGTTCATTTTTCTCCTGTCCTCCTGAGTCTTTCCCCTGCGATAATCTGCTTTGTGGCCCTTTTCCACTTTCCTTCTGTTTACTCTTGGCTCCGCTTTGTTTCGTCGGGCTGGATTGTCCATTCTCCGGTACTATAAATTTCTTTATGCTGTTAGGACTTGCACTCACCTTAGGTTGGTTAACCCCTCCTCCTTTTACCACTTTGCCCATATCTCTGAGCTTTCTCCCAATGGAGGCCCTGAATACGTCAGCGTTTATATTCCTCTTTTTTTCTTCCTTTCTCCTTCCCTCCTCCTTTCCTGGCTGGTACCTACAGTTTGCTGTCACTGTACCGTCATCTGAGCCCTCCGTACGATATATTTGTAGAGAGTTATCTGTTATTAGCTATCCCTTTATATCACAGTTCTATCGCCAGGTTTCACCTGTGAGGCTATATGTTGTTAATTGACCCCCTATGTCCCAGTACTGTCTTGTACCAAGGTATATGTTGTTGCATGACCCCTTGTATCCTTCGATCTCTAGGGTCTTTAGGATAGTTAGACTTGGGGGTTTCTGTCGTAGTGACTACTCTCCAGGCCACCCAGTACAAAAGGCTTGTGCAATATGCTTATGCGGCGTTATATGTTGTTAATTGACCTCTTATATCCCAATCCTCTCACCAGAACTCCCAGTGAAGATGGGCTTAAGCAAAGATGTGTATTGTTGATTGGCCCTTTATATCTCCATATTCTCGCCGGTACTCCTATTACAGTAAACTTGTGCTTGGAAGTGTGTTGTTGATTGTCCCCTTGTAACACAGTACTGTTGCCAGAACTAACCTTACAATAGGGTTATGCAGGGCTATATGTAATTATTTGACCCCTTATTTCACATTACCATCTCCAGCGCTTGCTGCAAACCGGTTTATGCAGAAATGTATATCGGTAGCTGAGCTTTATTTTATTTCTTCCCTAGGTTCGTTAGGCTTGAGGGTCCCTATCCGAGAGGGGCAGGGAAAAAAGCAACCAAAAAAAAGTTCATTTCCATTGCCTGGTTCTGTATATCTTAGAAAGCGTCCAGTAGGGACCTTCAGGCTTGGGCCGCTCCCCCCCAGCAGACCGGAAGATTATACATAGAGATTCATATATTTCATGGGAAATTTATATAACCCCGTTATCAGGGCTTAACTCCTGCCTCTTATAGCGCTCCGCTTGAGAGGCAATCCTTTATCTTCCCATGATATATGATCTGGCCCTTTGGAGGAGCACCTAATGTCTCTTAGGAATTCTTCCCGGGTGGACGGGTCCACAGCAGACAGGCTGTCCGGGCATGCAGGGGATGTTTCCCTTCGGGGTTACTGCAGGTGCAGTATCAAGTGCTTCTCCCCCCTTTCCCCTGACTTACCGCTTCTTCCGCTGCCTTCATTCCGCGTCCTTACCTTCTCTCCGTCCACCCAGCTGCAGCGGGTCCCATCCGACCTAGGCACACGATTTTGCCTCTTGTGTCTTACCGCTGATGGCGGTTCCTCTGTCCTCGGATCCTCGGTCGGTCGCCTCTCTCCCGCTTCCCGTGGTCTTCCTCTATTGACTCCGCTTCCCTCTCCACGTGTGCCGCTCTTCTTAGTTTTCCCGTGGGGGGACGGTTACTTAGAAGCCTCGGATTGCGGGGGTTCCAGGGGAGCTTATGGAGCTTACGGGGGAACAATCATGGAGGTGGGCAGGAGCTCTTCCCCGCTCCCCATCGTCTGCTCTGGCTTTCGCTTGCAGACGTACAGGGCAGCTTTCGGTCCGAGCCTCGGCTGAGAGCTGCGGGTCTACGCTGGCGTCATATCCGGCTCCCGCATGTGTTAGTGTTGACAACGGGACAGGTCTAACACTGAGCTGTCACAGGGCTGAGCGAGGCAGCGGTCATTGGCAGGAGCGGGGCCTTGGGGGGTAGGCCCCCTGCACCTTCTCTGATCCTGGTGCCTGGATGCCGACGCCCCCGGATAATCTGGCTGCAGAGAGGCAGCACTTGCAGTGTGGGGGATGTGCCAGGCATTTAATCATACCTTACAGATGGGCTCCATCCCAATGGAAGCTCTGGAAGCTACTATAACCACTATCCCTAAACCAGGCAAACAGTCAGAAGACCCAGCCAGTTACAGGCCAATATCACTGCTCAATACAGAAACCAAACTGTTTGCCAAAATCCTTGCAACTCGCATAGCCACAGTAATCCCTTGCCTAGTACATCCGGATCAAGTGGGATTTATAAACGGGAGGCAGGCAGCTGACGGCACTAGGAGGTACATTAGCTTGCTCCAATGGGTGGAGCACAATCGAATGCCTTCTCTATTCATCTCCCTAGATGCAGAGAAGGCATTCGACAGAGTGGATTGGAACTTCCTACAGGCAGTTCTGACAAAATTTGGCTTTTCTGGTCCTCTCCTTCAGGCCATAATGGCCCTATACTCAGCTCCAACGGCTAGGGTGATCAACTCTGGCATCTTCTCAGAACCCTTTAAAATCTCAAATGGCACAAGGCAGGGCTGCCCCCTCTCCCCCGCTGATTTTCTCACATAACATGGAACCTCTGGCTCACTCCATACGCTCCAATGACCAAATAAAAGGCATCTCCATTGACTCCCGTGATCACAAAGTCGGTTTATACGCGGACGACGTGATCATATCAATCTCGGAACCTCAGCTGTCGGTCCCTCATCTCCACCAAACACTAGACCTCTTTAGTAGAGCTTCCCTCTACAAAATCAATTACACTAAGTCGGCCATGATAGGCATTAATTTAGACTCTAAAACCAAACAAAACCTCACTAAATTGATGACTTTCTCCTGGGCTCCAGACTCCACACTCCCCTACCTGGGTATTTCTCTGACCATGCCTTCCTCCCACCTGTTACCTCTAAATAGTGTTGAGTGAACCCGGACTGTACCGAACTTTGGGGTGTCCGGGACCCAGACCCGAACACGGACGTTTCAAAAAATGTTTGGGTTCGGGTTCTGGTAGTTGATCAGCATGTTGAATAGCTGCAGGGCAGCCAATCAACAAGCGTTTCACTGGTTTTCCCTTAGAAGCCATCACAGCCATGCCTACTAATGGCATGGCTGTTATTGGCCAGTGCATCATGTGACCCAGCCTCTATATGAGGCTGGAGTCACAGTGCTACATGTCATATGCTCTTGGGTTAGTGTAGGGAGAGGATGCTGCCGGCGTTTTTGTGAGGGACAGATTGCAGACATTTTAACATCTGATCCTGCATCATGAGATTACTACTACTGTTGCTCTGAGGGACAGATTGCAGAAATTTTAGATTTCACATACTGCTGTTTTGAGTGACAGATTGCAGATCAAACTCTGCATAACACAACGATCACTACGATCATACACAACGATCAGATTGTGGGATCCTACACAACAATCAGATTGTGGGAGTAATTTGAGATTTCACATACTGCTGCTTGAGCGATCTGACTGCACTAGGTAGAGGCTTCTGTTTAGAGGGACAGATTATTGTTCAAAAATCATCTCCTAGTTCTAAAGGGAGAGGTTCTAGCTGCAGCTGTAAGTGACACATTATTGTTCAAAAATCATCTCCTAGTTTATTTGATTTTAATTTATTTTCCCTATCCCCATTTTTTTGTAGGGCACTTGCCCCACTCTTACTCCCATTTTACTTCCTTTTGCAGCCCTCTAGCACTTGCCAGGACTTTGTTACAGCCATTTTTGTGCCTAAAAGTTCGGGTCCCCATTGACTTCAATGGGGTTCGGGGTCCGGGATAACATACGGGCCAAAGTTCGTTCGGACCCGCAGAACCTGAACGTCCAGGTGTTCACTCAACTCTACCTCTAAATTATACTCAGCTGTTGAGCAAACTACAAAAGACTATATGTGACCTTAAACACGCTCAAGCCTCATGGACAGGACGCATAGCACTCTCCAAAATGTTCTTATTGCCTCACATCATTTATTGCTTTCAGACACTTCCTGTACCTTTTCTCCGTTCTCAGCTAAATAAATTACAGGTGATAGTCTCAGCTTTCATTTGGAATGGTAAACACCCTAGGCTCAAAGGGCAAGTCTCTGTTCCTCAATTGCCTCTGGAGGCATGGGGGCTCCCAATATCACAGCCTACTACAAAGCAACCATCCTGGAACAAGCTAAAAGTTGGTGGTCCCCAGTGACCCAATTCCCCTGGCTACAAATTGAAAAAGCAGCCCTAGCAACCAATCCTAAGCTAACGCTCTCAGCATTACCAGTACAAAATTATAAGCAACACACCTTTCTTCACACTATTAACACTACAATCAGAACGTAGCATTCGGTCCTGCAAGCATCAGGAGGAATCGCACTTATGGTACTGAAAGCATTACCACTATTGTCATTGCAGTCTATCTTGCCTGACATTGTGCTAACTGACTGGTCCCAAGCAGGAATCACCTCACTGGGCCACCTATATGACAACGCTACATACCTCAGAGTCCACTCTGTTCTCTCTAAAATCACTTGGTCAAAGAACAACTTGTTGTGGTTTGCTCTACGCTTCTACAACAATACCAACCCCACAAGGAGAGGCATATCTTACTATTATAAATTACTATCCAGCATTCCACTCGCCAATAAAACCCACACTATGCTGAAGTGGGAGCACCAACTCCACCATTCGTACACACAGCAGCAATGGCTCCTGGCACTACAACGCCCGCTGAAGTTCTCCAAATGTCTCACCCATTGGGAAGGCCTACAAAAAATATACCACAATTGGTACCTCATCCCCACTAAACTGGCCAAAATATACTCCTCAGCCACATATGAATGCTGGAAATCTTGCGGACATAGGGGCACAAGCATGCACATCTGGTGGTCATGCCCTAAATGACTCTCCTTTTGGTGGGACATCAGCAAACTTCTGACAGACTTGACCCACAGGCAGATAACTCTTTCCCCGCAACTGATCCTGTTTGGGTTAGACTTTGATTCCTGGCCTGCATCTTTTCATGCTCTGCTGACCCACATATTTATTTCTACCAGACTCTCCATAGCCAGAAAATGGAAGGCTCACACACCTCCTTCTATAGTCAAAGTTCTCTCCTCCCTGAATGAACAGGGGCTCATGGAACTCATGTTTGCAAAAGCTCACTTGCAAATCCCCCAGTTTTGAAAGAGGTGGGCTCTATGGTTAGAACACCCCAAGTGCACAATTTCAGTTTGAATAGCTATTTCCAGGGAGCTACCAAGTGCACGTTTACTGCATTTATTGTTTACTTTGCCATGTTTGTTAGACATTGATTTTTTATCCTAGATACCTGCACTCTTGTGAGATGTGGGAGTGCCACCCCCTCGAGGGTGGTGCCCCCCACACCTCTCACCTTTCTCTTTCATTATATAGTGTGTCATGTATTTACATCTAGGTGACTTATGACAATCAACGAGTCAAAGTTCAGTTACTTATGTAGGGGCTATTGTCAAATGGTTCTCAGACTGTATCTTGATATGTATCAGCTTTTTCATATCGAACTGTGCTCCGCATAATCTTGTTATATATTCTGAAAATCTCAATAAAAACTATTGACAAAAAAAAAAAATACCTTGGGGGGGTTTGACCAGCCGCGGACCACGATGGCTGCCTGAGAGGAGAGCTCTGCACACCAGAGACGATCAGGGGCACACTGCAGCAATCCAGATCCAGCTTCAATCACCAGAACCGGGCATGACAATGACGAGGAAACGGAGGGAGGAAAGGAAGCCTCAGAAACTCACAATGTATTTTACACAGGCCCAGGACGGAGGTAGGCAAAATGGCGCCGGCTCATCATCCACCCCTGCATACATCCTCACTGCCCAGCCACCCAAATCAGACCCAAAAGCTAGAAATGTAAGCTCTACCATGACCCAGGATCCTACCCTCCTACACCCCAATCTGCAAGCCCGGCCAAAGCTAAATGCAGGGTGGATGGCAGCAGATGCAGCCCCACAGCTAGCATAAGCACTGACTCTGGAGAGGACACGAGAAAACTCCCAGAGTCAATTGAGTTCCCCATCTCAAATACCCCAGTACTGGACTCGGTTCTAAAAGACATGCTGCTTTCCCTGAGAAGCTCTTTGCAGGCAGATATGGTCTCATGCATGCAGCGATTTCATAGGGAAATACAGGGGGTTGAAAGTAGAGTGGAGCATGTTGAAGCCAAGATGGGGGAATTTGCATCAACTATCAACGATTTAGTGGATGCTCATGACTCCAAGGAGAGTGAAATGGAAGCCCTAAAAGCCAAAATGGAGGATTTAGAGGACAGAAGTAGAAGGAACAATTTAAAAATTAGAGGTATTCCGGAGACAGTACAGCAGGGAGACCTCCGGGCCTACGCCACAAATCTTTTCAAAGGATTAATCCCAGATCTTACAGAACTGGATACAAACATCAATAGAATCCACCGTTTACCAAAGCCAACATATCTTTCTGACCAAACCCCTGGAGATGTGATTCTGAGATTACATTTTTATCACATCAAGGAAAAACTAATGACATCAATGCGCAAAGGGGAGAACATTCCTCCATCATGCCAAAAACTTCAGTTTTTTGCAGACTTGTCACAGTATACTTTACAGAAGAGGAAAAGCCTCAATACCATAACCAAAGCTCTCAGAAATCACAATATTGGATACAAATGGGAGTTTCCCTAAAAAATAAAGGTTGCTAAAGATGGCACCACACATATTATGGGTTCTCTGGAGAAATGTTTGGCCCTACTTAAAAAATGGCAAATTGTCCCAGAGTCAAACAGCAACCCCAAATCAAAACCTAATATTCCACTGGTTGAACCTGAATGGAAGGTGGTTACAGCTAAAAACTCTCAAAGCCATATCTAAGGATGGATACATAATACAGCAACCCCTGGTGTCTGAGCAGCTGCCATATCTCCTCTCCTGACACAGACTTAACCCCTTAATGTTCCTGAGCAGCAACAAGCTGCACCCGGGTAGCATATACCCACCAGTGACTGCTGAATGTTCTGTTTTCACTTTTGTTTGTTCTTCTATATTCTGTTCTATATTCTTTGTTCATTTGCTACAGTCGGTCCCAGGCACCTCTAGATCCAATTTGAGGCATAGTAAAGACTTGAACACATACTGGATGATTCTGACTGGTGAGTCAAGCTCCATAACTCACCCACAATCCCAACAAGGAGACCAAGGCACCTGCCTGGAAATCTGTGAGTACAATTTTCATTTATACAGTATAACACATAGTGAAAGGAGTCTATACCGACTACAACCACCGGGGGGGAGCCCCGACCCAAGGTATGGCACTGTACGAAACCCATCTACTCTTTAAAACATCATCATGGGCCTGAAATTCCTCACAATTAACGCAAGGGATCTCAGTCACCCAGCTAAGAGGAGATCCTTGTGGGATGAGGCTTTACAGTTTAAGTGTGACATCCTCTGTGTGCAGGAATCACACTTTGACGATCAATCATGTTGCCTTAGGAGTTTATGTGAAATCTCTATTAACAACTGTAAAATATTGTAATTATGAATATATATATTAGAGGTAATATCTTACTATTCTTGTATGTAAAAAGATTTTCGCAGACATTTTGGGGCCTATACTTGTGTGTCTAAGCAATGGGACCCAGATCCCTTTGTTCTCACTTCAAAGGATCCCTTGTTTAGATATGCAATGAAGGTGGCCAGCTTGTCCTCACTACTCAAATTCCCTGAAAATGTAGTTGCATTAAAGGGGCCGACTTAGGCCAACTATAGGAATGGAGGATTAGCCAATCATAAAGGAATAGGGAAGCCCACCAATCAGAGTCATTTCAGGCCAACCAATCAGGTACCGGCATAGAATGATATACCCAGAGTAGAGGGGAGGAAACACGCTCTCTTTTTGGAATGATAGCCAGCTGAATGGGGCTGCCGTGTGCAGCAGCATGGTAACTATGGCCTATTTGATGGACTTATATGTTAGGGGTTTGACTGATTATTTGTGTTTGTTGTAAGGAATATAACTTAATTCCTATAGTTTAACCTATGTGTTCCTTCATATGCAAGGAATAATAGATAGATTGCTGTAGATTCTTTAGATCTCTATACTATTTACTAATAAAATTATATTGTTGTTAATGCCCATGTCCCGAACCTATCCAAACCTTATAGAAAATTAGTACACTTCATCCTGCTGGGGGCCAAGCTCACTATAGCTAAAGCATGGATCAGGTGCGTTTCCTGAACAAACTAAGAAAGAAAATCCAGAAACACCAGAGGGGCTTGTTAATAATTTGTGGAGACCTAAATCTCACTGCTGATTCAACCATAGATTCTACATCATCACTTATATGGAACCACCTTTCTCTACAAAATTTGATTCACCAAAATTACCTTTTTGATGCCTGGTGATGCCTGCATCCAGGTGAGAAGGACTATACCTTCTTCTCAATAGCACACCACATGTACTCAAGAATAGACTTCTTCTTAGCAGACCAGCAGTTGCTGTCCAGGATATCAGCATCCTCAATCAATACGATCACATGGGCGGATCACGCATCAGTAACTATTACAATAGAAGACTCCCTGTCCTCTGCATTTGCTCCAATATGGAGGGCTAATCCCTCACTGCTACAGAAACCCCAATCCAAGGAAATTCTAGAAGAGCATCTAAAGAACATTTTTTCAGATAATGACACTACAGTAGATGATAACTTTATGTTATGGAATGCCCATAAGGCATATATGAGAGGAGTTTTTATTAAACTGGGGGCTGGAGTTAGGAGGCAGCGACAAAGGTGAATCAAAGAAATAACAGATGAAATTTACACCTGAGAATCCGTTAACAAACAAACTCTATTGCTAAACAACTTTGAGAAAGCCTCTAGAAGGCTAAAGATGGCCTACGCCATGGGCAATAGGGTTGGTAAGGTGCTAGCACAGCGCCTGCGAGGCTGTAGATATAAAAAAAAAATTTCATACTTAATCCATCCATGCACCAAAGAGAAACATCATCACCCAAAAGACTTAGCACATGCATTTCGCGCATACTATGGTTCATTATGCAACCTCAATAAGGATCCAGACACATTTCAACCAACACCTGCATTGATCAACTCCTTTCTGAAAAAAGTATCCCTTCCCCAATTGACCCCGCACCAACTAACAAAACTAAACTCACCATTTCAACTTTCTGAAATACAGAAAGTAATCGATCTACTACCAAATAACAAATCCCCAGGCCCGGACGGATTTATAGGGGGATATTATAAGTCCTTTAAGCACATCCTATCACCTTATTTGGAACGTATTTTTAGTGCTGCTGCTGCCTCTTCCTCTTTCCCCCAGGAAATGCTTCAGGCGATGATCACCACCCTACCCAAGCAAGGGAAAGACCCATCAGTACCCCAACATTTTATACCTATCTCACTCTTAAATTATATGCCAAACTTATCGCCCTCCAACTGCAAGATGTGCTTCCTTGCCTTATTGATCCAGATCAATCTGGATTCACCAAAGGCCAACAGACCACGGATGCCACAAGGCGACTTATTAATATAGTTCACTGTATCAACAAAAAAGGCCTTCTCTGCTCCTTGCTTTGGAAAAGGCTTTTGACCGCATACATTGGGGATACTTGGCTAATACTCTGCTGGCCTTTGGATTTGAGGGGACCATATACTCAGCTATAATGGCCCTGTATAGCGTACCATCCACGAGAGTATACACCTCAGGGATACTATCCAACCCCTTTGATATCACGAATGGGACCCGCCAGGGGTGCCCGCTATCCCCATTAATTTTGAATTCATTAATGGAACCCCTTGCCACCTATATTCAAACTCATCCAGATATATCCGGAATTAGAGCCCACAAATTGTCTCACACAATCAGCTTATTTGCTGATGACATAATTCTTACGCTCACAGATGTGGAGAAATCCCTGGCTTCGGTACATGCAGCATTGAAGTTGTTCAGTCAGATCTCTTATTATAAAGTGAATGACACACAGTCTTATGTGTTGGGGCTGGGTATTTAACAGCAGGTTAGAAGAAAACTGAGCAAATCCTTCCCTTATGTGTGGTCTGATACAGGCATCAAATACTTGGGTATTACACTGACACCGAACCCAGAGGACCTGTTTAAGGTTTAAGGTAAACTACATCCCCCTCCTCAATGAGCTCCGCTCTAAACTGCAAAGTATTTAATTAGGCGAGCTGTCATGGTCAGGGCACTTGGCCGCCTTTAAAATGAACATATTACTGCAATTCCTGTACCTGTTCAGGACATTGCCGGTATCAGTACCCAGTTCTTTTTTTAAGAAAGCGCAATCCACCATAAATCAGTACTTGTGGAGGGGAAAAAGGCCAGATGTGCATTCAAAAACCTAACCAACTTGAGAGAGGCAGAAGGAGTGGGGCTGACCAAAATAAGGGATTATAGCTCAGCGGCAATCTTGACCCAGCTTAAAGCTTGGTTCCAACAAAACCCAGATAACAGATGGGTAGACCTAGAAAACTACCAGGTCCAAGGTCATAATGCCTACCACTTCTTAATAGCCAGTCAATATCTCACTAAAGTGGATACAACTTTATCCCCTGCTGTAAAAGCATCAATTGAAGCTTGGCATACCCTACACACAACATCCACCTCAGAAACTAAAGCTATAGCACTACCCGTGCCCCTAAATTGCTTGCCCCTACTAATCCTGAATATAAAACTCAAGACATGGCTGAGTCAAGGGCTGAGTGACCTGGAAGACATAATGATAGGGCCAACCCCTAAGACCTTCCAAGCTCTACAATTAGAGTACGGTCTATCAAATTCAGAAGACTACACTTACCTTCAGATAGCGCACTTTATTAAATCAATACAATCCACCTCAGCGACTACCCCATGGAATATAGCCCAATACTATAGGACACCAGAGGCCAAGACCAGAGGTATTTCCCTCTTTTATAAAACACTAGACAATAAGACCTATTTCATTAAAACATTGCATATCTTGGCATGGGAAAAAGATCTAAACACTGGGTTTACAACGGAACAATGGCAACAAGCGTTAAGAATAACCTATGGGTCCAGCAAAAGTGCAAACCTCTGGGAGAGGCGCCAAAAGATTCTCTTGCGGTGGTATTTAACCCCGTATAGAATCTCGAAATTCACTCCACAGGCCTCTCCATCATGTTGGAGAAGCTGCGGATCTGTGGGAACACTGTTACACATGCTTTGGACATGCCCGGGAGTGTACTCCTTGTGGTCAGCTACGTTCCAACTGCTTACTAAAATCCTAGGTATAAACATTTCTTACTCACCAGCTTTGGCAATATTGTCCCTGGGTATAGGCGAGATCCCCAGGGAGCATAGAACAATTGTATCTCATGTATTACTGAGTGCAGGACTGGCACTGGAAAGATAAACTGACTCCCTCTATCGGGGAAATTATTAAAAATACCAATAATGTCAATAAGCAAATACTGTCAATTGTCTTCTAAACAGTCTATGTTTTTTTTTTTTATGAACATCCTCAAAAAACCAATAAAGAAATATTGAGAATTAAAAATACCTTGGGTGTTTACTCTTTAAATTTTGACAATTTTCTTGGTGTTTCCACTGTTCTGGTGCTCCAGGGCCTCCAAAAATTTGATAGGTAGTCAAGAAATTAGATGTGTAATTAATTTCTCTAGAAAGCTTGAAGATGCTCCTTGGAGTTAAAAGTCAAATAATAGAGAACAGAAAGGTTTGACTCAGTAAACAGAGTGGGGTATAACAGAAAAATACAATCATGTAACAAGCTAAGACTATCATACATGTCTCTATAACAGGGTTACCAAGGTATACACAGAAATTAGTACAATGACTAAAGATGCTGGAGGAGAGGTACTACTTAACCACTTCCTTACTAACCATAGACAAATGACATCGGCAGGAACACTGCGTCGATCCGGGTGGACATTATATGACGTCTGCTGCTGCTACTGTGGGGGCCCGCAGCGCAGTGATTGGGGATTGGGCGTGTCCCTCGGGACACAGCCCAGCCCCAATCAGGGTAAAGAGCCAAAGAAATTGGCTTTTTACCACGTGACCGGCTGTGTCCAATCACAGCCGGTCACTGAATGACAACAAACTGCGGTAACGAGCTGTTACCGGATTCTTCTGCTCACACACCGATTGTGTGTGAGAAGGAGATTGCGGTAATAGCCCCTTACTGCCCACAGTACACAGCAAAGCACACTGATTCCCCCCGGTAATAAAGAGTACTTATCACCACCCCATCAAAGTACCTGTCACAGCACATCAGAGTAACTATCACCTGCCCATCAAAGTACCTGTCACCAGCCCATTAGAGTACCCGAGTACCTGTCACCTTCCCGTCTGTCACGTACCTGGTGGTTGAGTCTGGCTTATGCGGGGGCAACCTCACTTGCGGCCCTGGTTCAAGAGCCCCTGGTAGTGAAGACAGGGAGCTCTGGAGCACAGGGGGGCACGAGGGCTGGACTTGGTCACAGATGGCAGGTGATGGTCCACTGGAACTCGTGCAAGTAGAAGGGTGGTGGTTCAGGCCAGGTCGGTAACAGGCTGGCGGTGCGTTACAAGTGGTTCAGGCAAGCGGATAGTCAGGTACAGGCAGGGTCGGCAACGTGCGGGCAGCAGAAGGTTCAGAGGATCAGGCAGAGGCGTAGTCAGAGGCAGGCTGAAGGTCAGGGCAGGTGGCAGGCAAAACAGGTTAAACAGAAAGCCGGGGTCACAGATACAGAAAGTCTCTCAGATTAAAGCTGGGGTCACAGGAACCGGGACGCTGTAGAGAGGACAGCACCGTCTGCAGGGCTCTGCAGATTGAAATAGGCTGTCAGGCGCCATTTCCGGCACGAGCGTGCACCACCACGGAAACACTTGGAAACACTTTCTTTTCCTAACATTGCCCCCCCAAGGGGCAGCCTCCGGATGCCCAACCGGGCTCTCTTGGCCGGATTGTTCCTCCAAGAAGTCTTAAGGAGTTCCTGGGCGTGTAGGTTGCTCTCTGGCTCCCAAGAGCTTTCTTCAGGCCCATAACCTCTCCACTTCACCAGGAACTGCGTAACGACAGATCTCCTTCTGCAGTCAAGGATAGTTTCCACCAACTCCTCCTCTCCATCCACCAGGACTGGTTCTGGTGGGCCTGTTTTCCGCCCCACAAAGGGATCCTTAGTCACTGGTTTAAGCAGATTTACGTGAAATACCGGATGCACTTTGAGTGAGGGAGGAAGGTCCAGCTCGTAAGCCACGTTGTTGATCCTCTGCTTGACTGGCAAGGGCCCGATGTATCTAGGGCCTAATTTCTCTGACGGACATGACAGCCTCAGATTCTGGGTGGCTCAACCCTCCTCTTCTCCCTCTGTCAAATGTTCTCTTGTTGCGCTCCTGGGTTTGTGCGAGAGTCTCTTGCAGAAGACGGTTGTTCCTTTCCAGAAATTGTGTGACCTCCTGCACAACAGGCACAGGACTCTCGGTTAAAACATTAGGGAGGAATGTGGGGTGGTAGCCGAGATTCGCCCAAAACAGAGATTGCTTGGTTTCAGAATGGACTGCATTGTTGTAGGCGAACTCGACTACCGGCAACAAGGAGACCCAATCTTCCTGGGAGTACGAGGAGTAGCAGCGGAGGTACTGCTCAAGGGTCTGGTTGGTCCTTTCTGTCTGACCATTTGATTGGGGGTGATAAGCAGAAGAAAAAGCCAGACCTATCCCCAAGATAGAACACAGAGACCTCCACACTCTGGAGGTAAATTGTACTCCCGATCCGAGACTACGTTGTTAGGGATACCATGTAGCCTCACAATCTCTATGATAAAAGTCTTGGCCATCTCCAAGGCAGAGGGAGTACCTTGCATAGGAATGAAGTGTGCCATCTTGGTAAGACGGTCTACCACTACAAAAATGGTGTTGAATCCCACAGATGGAGGCAGCTCGACAATGAAGTCCATGGAGATGTGTGACCAAGGATGGTCTGGGATAGGCAATTGGTTCAGCAGCCCCCAGGCCTTGGTTCTCTCAGTTTTGTTTCGGGCACAGACAGGACATGCACCTACATAACCTTTACAGTCCTCGTTCATACGGGGCCACCAGAAGGTGCGTCCTAGCAACTCCATGGTCTTTTGACTTCCAAAATGTCCCGCCAGCTTGCTGTGATGACAAAGTTCTAGGGTATCGAGGCGGTACTCCTCAGGTACGAAGATCCGGGTACCCGACCACCACAGCCCATCCTTTATAGACAAATCTAGATCTCTCGGCAAAGAGGAACCAGCCAGCGCCCGCCTGATTTGTGTTAAGAGGTCCTCCTGGACCAGTAAGAAGCTGTGAGCTGAGAGGATGGTGTCCGGAGGAAAAGCTTCCACAGGGTCAAGGAACATTTTGGACAGCGCGTCCGGCTTCACATTTTTGGACCCAGGCCTATAGGTTATGTGGAGCTGGAAGCGCGAGAAAAACAAGGCCCATCGGGCCTGACGAGGTCTGAGCCTCTTAGCCGTCCGCAGGTACTCCAAATTTCTGTGGTCGGTAAAGACCAGATTGGGGTGTGCCACTCCTTCAAGAAGATACCGCCATTCCTCCAAGGCGGTCTTGATATTCTCTGTCACCAACATCATAGTTTCTCTTGGGCGGGGTAAGCTTCCGAGAGAAGAAGGCGATGGGGTGGAGAAGACCCTTTGGGCCCTGTCTCTGGGATAGGACCGCCCCGACTGTGGTCTCTGAAGCATCCACCTATAGGATATAAGGTAGTGCCGGATCGGGATGCTTAAGAACAGGAGCAGAGGTAAATAGCTTCTTCAAATACTGGAAGGCTGCCTGTGCTTCCGTGGACCAGGTAAAGTGAACATTATGCTTCGTAAGCTGTGTTATAAGAGCAATGACCGCTGAAAATCCCCGAATAAACTTCCTATAAATATTGGCAAAGCCTACGAAGCGCTGTACCCCTTTCTTGTCAACTGGCGCTGGCCAATCGATGATGGAGGCAACTTTTTGCGGATCCATGGTGGTGCCCTTCATAGAAATGTGGAAGCCTAAGAAGGAAATGTCCACACATTCAAAGGCGCACTTCTCTGCCTTTGCATATAACCCGTGTTGACGTAAGCGGCCTAGTACACTCTTTACATGCCTGTGGTGTTCCTCTAGGGAGGGAGAGAAGACGAGGATGTCGTCAAGATAAACAACCACAAACATGTCTAGGTAGTCCCTGAAGACATCATTAATCAGATGTTGAAAAGTTGCTGGGGCGTTGCAGAGCCCAAATGGCATGACCAGGTACTCGAAATGACCGAAGCGAGTACGAAAGGTCGTCTTCCACTCGTCCCCCTCCTGTATTGGTATCAAATTGTAGCCTCCACGGAGGTCTAGTTTGGTGAACACTTTAGCTGAACCAAGCCTCTGAAAGAGTTCTGGAACTAGGGGCAACGGGTACCGGTTCTTTATAGTGACCTTGTTGAGGTCCCGGTAGTCGATACAAGGCCGGAGTGAATGGTCCTTCTTCTCTACGAAGAATATCCCCGCTCCTGCGGGTGATGTGGAGGGCCGGGTGAAGCCTTTCCCCAAGTTTTCATCCAGGTAGGCTTTGAGAGCCACTAAATCTAGTCCGAACGGGACTTCTGCCCTTGGCAGCAGGTCGATTGGGCAGTCATATGACCTGTGCGGAGGTAGGGTATTGGCCCCCTTCTTGCTAAAAACATCTAAGTAATCGTGGTAGACTTCAGGAACCACGGAGCGGTTTTCCAGATCAGAGTCTGAGTCTATACTAAGGAGAGCTGGGGGTCTGGTGGAGACTGTGACAGGCAGTGGCTGAGGCAGTATGGTGACCGGAACTGCACCTCCCCGGTGTTCCAATTGATCAGAGGGCAGTGGGCCCGAAACCAGGGGAGGCCAAGGATGATCGGGAACAGTGGGGACGAGATAACATCCAGCAGTAAGAATTCTGCATGACCCCCACTTGTGTTGGCAGAAAGAGGAAGCATCTCCTGGGTCACTGCACCAGATCTGATAGTCGACCCATCGGCCAACCAGATGACCACTGGGTGGTCCTTGGTTCGGAGCGGAATGCGATGCTGGGTGGCAAAAGCGAGATCCACAAAGCAACTGCAGGCCCCTGTGTCGCTCTTCAGATGACAGGGAAGGGCGGGGACGCCCATGCTGCCGTGGTTCCAAGTGTCCATGTGGAGAGGAGGAGGAGGTCGTGGGAGGACTGGGTGTCCACTGAGAGGGCCACGGGAGCGCAGCAGCTCTCTCCGCTCTGCGTTCCCGCAGGCGGCAGTCAATCTGGATAGCCAAATTGACTAGCGCGTCCAGGGTATGAGGAACCCCGACGCGGGCCAACTCATCCTTGAGCAGCTCCGAGAGCCCCAGCCGGAACTGGTAACAGAGGGCCAGACCGTTCCAGGCTGTATCGGCGCTCCATCGCCGAAACTCAGAGACGTACTCCTCTGCTGTACGGTGGCCCTGCTGGAAAGTGTGAAGCACGGTCTCTGCTGGTGCAGCCAGATGGGGGTCCTCATATAGCTGAGACATGGCTTGGAAAAAGCGCTCCAGGGTTGAGGTTTCTGGGTCTTTCTGCTCTAATAACCGGTGAGCCCAGGCCTGGGGCCCACCTCAGAGGAGCGAGATCATGAAGCACACTTTGGCTGACTCCAGAGAGAAGGTGCGGGGTTGCAGGGAAAAGTATAGCTCACAGGAAGTCCGAAACGCCCGGAAGCTCTGGCAGTCCCCCGTAAACCGCTCGGGCATGGGCACTCTGGGTTGCGTAGGGAAAGTCACTGAGATACAGGATGAGGCCGGGTCGGGATCAGCATATGTTGATGCCAGATCCTGAACTTGTCTTTCAAGGCGGACATATTCATCCTGGAGGCCCTTGACTGCTTGAGACAGGCCGGTAAGATGGACACACACTTCCTCCATGATAGAGGGCCCCACGCAGACTCAGACGTGGCTGTCCGCTAATGTCACATACCTGGTGGTTGAGTCTGGCTTATGCGGGGGCAACCTCACTAGCAGCCCTGGTTCAAGAGCTCCTGGTAGTGAAGACAGGGAGCCCTGGAGCACAGGGGGGCATGAGGGCTGGACTTGGTCCCAGATGGCAGGTGATGGTCCGCTGGAACTCGTGCAAGTAGAAGGGTGGTGGTTCAGGCCGGGTCGGTAACAGTCTGGCGGTCAGGTAAAAGTGGTTCAGGTAAGCGGATAGTTGGGTACAGGCAGGGTCGGCAATGTGCGGGCAGCAGAAGGTTCAGAGGATCAGGCAGAGGCGTAGTCAGAGGCAGGCTGAAGGTCAGGGCAGGCAAAACAGGTCAAACAGGAAGCCGAGGTCACAGATACAGAAAGTCTCTCAGATTAAAGCTGGGGTCACAGGAACCGGGACGCTGTAGAGCAGACAGCACCAGCTGCAGGGCTCTGCAGATTGAAACAGGCTGTCAGGCGCCGTTTCCACGCGCATGAGCGCGCACCACCACGGAAACACTTGGAAACACTTTATTTTCCTAACACAGTCAGAGTACCTGAGTATCTGTCACCTGCCCATCAGAGTACCCAAGTACCTGTCACCAGCCCTTCAGAGTACCCGAGTACCTGTCTCCTGCCCATCAGAGTACCCGAATACCTGTCACCAACCCATCAGAGTGCCCGAGTACTTGTCACCTGCCCATCAGAGTACTCCAATACCTGTCACCAACACATCTGAGTACCCAAGTACTTGTCACCTGCCCATCAGAGTACCCAAGTACCTGTCACCTGGCCATCAGTGTACCCAAGTACCTGTCACCAGCCCATGTGTGTACCCAAGTACCTGTCACCAGCCCATCTGAGTACCTGAGTGCCTGTCACCAATGCATCTGAGTACCCGAGTACCTGTCACCAGCCCATCTGAGTACCCTGTTCGCTGCCCATTTACACATAGGCTCGTCCAGGTCTGGAACCTTAGTCTTCCCCCCATCAACATTTAATCTCACACAAAAAAGACAAGGAAAGAAAGCAAAAAAAAAAGGAAAGGAATGAAAGGGGAAAGGGATTTCTATTTCTTCCCTCCCAATGGAATGGAAAAATAAAAGAATGGGCCACTGGGCATTTGGATTACTTATAAATATTTTAACAATGATCCTGAAGCTCGATACTCATCCCACATATTCCAAGTCTCCTTAACCACTTCCTTACCGGGCCATTTCTGACACTCCTCTCCTACATGTAAAAATCATCATCTTTTTGCTAGAAAAATACTCAGAACCCCCAAACATTATATATGTTTTTTTAGCAGGGACTCTAGGGAATAAAATGGCAATCATTGCAACTTTTTATATCACACGATATTTGCGCAGGAATTTTTCAAACACGTTTTTTTTGGAAAAGAAACAGTTTAGTGAATTTAAAAAATACAAAACAGTAAAGTTAGCCCAATTTTTTTGTATGTTGTAAAAGAGGATGTTATGCCGAGTAAATTGATACCCAACATGTCATGCTTTAACATTGCGAACAGAAAATGTTGTATGTTTTTTTAACCCGATTGAAATGACAAAACATAAAAAATTTAAGTGATTTGACAAAGAAAAGGTTTTTTTTGCACAAACTTTTTAAGGACGCGTTTATAGCACACTATATTTTTCAACGTTACTAACGGTAAAATAAGGGATCTCAGGGACGATTTTTTTGTATATATTACAAACCCCCAAGACTCATAAAAAGATCGTTTTTCTACTACTAAAAATGTACATCCTCTCCTCACAGTCTTTACCGGGCCATTCCTTCACCAATTCCTCTGAACCTTATACACCCTACTCATAGCTCGAAGTCCTAGTAACAATTTTATAAATATTCATTAGGTTTACGGGTCACCGGGT
>BLSH010186546.1:251608-276587 GCA_018402905.1 Glandirana rugosa
GATTTTAATTTATTTTCCCTCTCCCCATTTTTTGTAGGGCACTTGCCCTAGTTTGAAGATGATTTTAGAACAGTTATATGGCTTCTACCGTTAATTAATACTTTTCAGACACAGTTTGAAGATGATCCACATTCACCTCCATTTTTGCATTTTTTAAGTTTTTATTTTTTTAAAAATATTTAAAGTTATTTCCCTGTCCCCATTTTTTTGTAGGGCACTTGCCCTACCCTTACCCCCATTTTACTTCCTTTTGCAGCCCTCTGGGGCTTTCCAGGACTTTCCTACAGCCATTTTTGTGCCTAAAAGTTCGGGTCCCCATTGATTTCAATGGGGTTCGTTGTCCGTGCGATCGTTCGGGTTCCGTCCGGACCCGGACCCGGACTTTGTCCCGAAGTTCGGACGGACCAGCAGAACCCGAACTTCCAGGTGTTCGCTCAACTCTACTCCTGACACCAAAGCCTTGGATAAATTAGTCTCCAGAGTATCTGCTATTCCCGATCCAACACCGCCACCTTCAGGTAAAATTGAAAAAGTGCGCTTTTTAAGAACTCTATATAAGCTGTTAACATTATCAGACTCTGAACTCTTCTAATGTCACTGGAAATTACCTCACTTAATGTACATGGTTTAAACAGCCAGTTTAAACCCTCATCTATGTGGCATGAAATGCTTTTTCTCAAAGGAGATATAATATGCATACAAGAAACGCATTTTTCTAAGGAAAATCATCCGCAATGCTCACACCAAAAGTTTCCCACTATCTACGAAGCTTGTGCAGGACTCAAGAAAGCAGGTGTCATGATAGCTTTCAATAAAGGAGTGGCATTTAAACACATAGACTCCATAAGTGACCCAAAAGGCAGGTACCCTATAGTGGTATGTGAAATTAACAACTCAATATATACTCTTGTGAACCTTTATGCTCCAAACACAGGGCAAGCATAATTTTTCCGATCCCTAGAGAAGAAGATAAACAAGTTGAAGAAAGGATCTTTACTCATCTGCGGGGACTTCAACTGTGTAGTGGACAAGAACATGGACTGTTCCCCCAAAAGAGGGCACAGGTGTGAACTAAAACCATTTCTCCTGCAAAACAACTTACATGACATATGGAGGTGCATAAACTCCACGGAAGGAGACTATACATACTTTTCAGCTCCCCACAATTCCTATTCTAGGATTGATCTATTTTTTGACGAACTTGGATTTATTGCAAAAAAACCACTAGAGCTAAGATACATCCAATATCTTGGTCGGATCATGCATCCATCTCTGTATACATAAAAGAACAGCATTCCCACAAGCCGTGTTTTCTATGGAGAAATAACACTAGCATATTGAATAACCCCATGTACAACAAGCGAATAGCGAACTCGCTTAAAGAATTTTTTTATGCTAATTTATCACCAGATGTAAATGCAATGACAATATGGTGTGCCCACAAGGCATTCACTAGGGGTCTGCTTATCCAAGCGGCATGAAAAGAGGAGGAGAGCTGCAAAGTTAAATGCACTGATCTCTGATCTAAATAAGGTGGATTCCACAAAGTAAATCCCACCCCCAAAAACCAAACTACCTTAGCTAACTGTAGACATGAGTTGAGACTACATCTTATTGCACATCACAAAGCCTTCCTAAAAAGATCCAAAGCTACATACTATGCACATGGCAACAAGGCAGGCAAGCTATTAGCAAACTACATTAGGAAAAAACAACAGTATTCTAGAATAAGCTCATTAACCACTTCCTTACTGGGCACTTAAACCCTCCTCCTGTCCAGACCAATTTTAGGCTTTCAGCGCTGTAGCATTTTGAATGAGAATTGCGCAGTCGTGCGGCGTTGTACCCAAACAAAATTTTTAGCATTTTTTTCCCACAAATAGAGCTTTCTTTTGGTGGTATTTGATCCCCTCTGCGGTTTTTATTTTTTGCGCTATAAACAAACAAAGAGCGATGATTTTGAAAAAAGAACAATATTTTTTACTTTTTTGCTATAATAAATATCCAAAAAAAAAATATAAAGAAGAAAATGATCCGTCAGTTTTGGCCGATATATATTCGTCTACATATTTTTGGTAAAAAAAATCACAATCGGCGTATTTTGATTTGTTTGCGCAAAAGCAATTTCGTCTACAAACTATGGGTATAGATTTATGGCGTTTTTACTATTTTATTTTTTTTACCAGTAATGGCGGCGTTCTGCGATTTTTAGCGGCACTGCGATATTGCAGCGGACATGTCGGACGTTTTTGACACATTTTTGGGACCAATGACATTTATACAGCGATCAGAAATTTAAATGTCGACTGATTACTGTATAAATGTCATTGGCAGTGAAGGGGTTAACCTGCAGGGGGCAGTGAAGGAGTTAACAGTGTTCCCTGGGTGTGTTCTAACTGTGGGGGGGATGGGTTGGCAGGGACATGACAGATCTAACTGATCCCAGTGACAGGGATCAGTAGATCTGTTATGTCCCCTTCACAGAACGGAGAACCGCCGTGTTTACATTGGCAGTTCTCCGTTCTGAGGCTGCTACAAGTGATCGGCGGGTCTTGGGCAGACATCGAGTCCGCCCGACCCGCGGGCATGCCCATGCAGTGTGCGGCAGCCATGAGAGCGCGCCACCGCAGGCTGCGAGTGCACGCGGGGAGCGCGCACGAGGTAGGACGTCCATGGATGTCCTCCCGGATTTTCAGAGCCGCGCTGTAGCCGTCTTTCAGTTATAGCGCGGTTCTGTACTGGTTAAGCGACCCTCAGACTAAAAAATTGGTCTTTCACCCGTCTAAAATTGCCAATGCCTTCTCTAAATATTACCACAGCCTTTACAACCTAAAAGATAATCCTGATACTCCGCAACCACACAATATAGAATAGAGACTTTTTTAAAATCAGTTAATCTCCCCTCCCTGACAGAAGAGGCACTACTACAACTCAACTCACATTTCACAGAGAAAAAAATTATAGCAGCAATCCAAACTCTCCCTAAACATAAATCTCCAGGCCCTGATGGCTTCTCAGCGGAATACTATCAAACCTTCTTGGAAATTTTAGTCCCACATATCAAAACAACTTTTGATTGTGCAGCTAACTCCTGCTCTTTCCCTGACAAAATGTAACAGGCTATAATCATTGCTTTACCTAAACCAGGGAAGATGCCGGATCTCCCACAGAACTTTAGGCCCATTTCTTTACTGAATACAGATCTAAAGCTGTACATAAAGCTAATCGCAAACTGCATTGCTCTATATACCCCCCATTGATCAAATCGGACCAACTGGGATTTGTACAAGGTAGACAGGCTCCAGATGGTACGAGACACCTATTTAATTTGCTTAAGCTCACAGAAACCTGCAGGGCACCCACAGTCATATTGACCTTAGATGCTGAAAAAGCATTTGACAGGGTGCACTGGGGGTATCTTGAAGCTACAATGGAGAAATTTGGTATTAGGGGTTTTATCCAAACAGCAATCTCCGCATTATATACGAAACCTTCAGCTAGGGAATAAAATTCGAATGTCCTCTCTGATAAATTTAATATTACCAATGGCATTCGTCAGGGTTGCCCACTATCCCCACTAATATTCTCTCTACTGATGGAACCTCTAGCGAAGGCCATAAGATCTAATGACTATATCTCAGGAATTCAAGCGGGAGGGCGATCCCACAAAATTGGGCTGTTCGCAGACGATGCAGTCCTCACTCTTACCAATCCGGCGTCTTCCTTGCAAAACGTTACTAAAGTTTTGGAAGAATTTGGGAAGATATCTTATTATAAGCTGAATGTCACCAAGTCTTGCAGTTTACCTATTGGACTATCTAAATCATTACTATCAAAACTTAAACAAAAATTTCCATTTCAGTGGGAGACAAAATCATTAGCATATCTAGGTATCTCTATCACTTCTTCACAGGCCCATATATATGACGCTAATTTCCCTAAATTATTAAATATAATTAAGACGGATACCCAGCACATCAACAAGTATGAATTATCTTGGATGGGTAGAATAGCAGCTTTGAAAATGGTAATCCTGCCCAAAATCATATATTACTTTAGGACCATTCCAATTAAAATCCGAGAAAAGTTATTTAATGAAGCGGAAAAACTGTTTAGAAGATTTATATGGAAAGCAGGGAGGGCCAAAATATCATTCCCCATTTAACTTAGACCAGGGGCGAAAGGAGGGGTCGGATTTCCAGACCTAAGGAAATACCACTACGCAGCGCTTCTGGACCAGGCTAAATCCTGGTTCGATCCAAGCTCAGATAAGCAATGGCTACATATAGAAAAGTTTGCTATGAAAAATAGTCATCTCCCCTCCTTACTGCTTTCAACTTTAATAGGCATTAAAAGCTTTTACGATGACTTCCCTTCAATAGAAACCACCACACATGCTTGGAATAAACTGCATTCACCAGCCCAGACAAAAGATCACAAGGAGTTCAGGAACTTTGGCCTACAAATATATGAATACCTGATACCCAACCTTAATAGATCGCTATGGCTAAATAACAACATTAGAACATATAAAGAAGTGCTCTCCCAACAACCCAAACCCATCTCATACTCTCTGCAGCAAATACTCCCTTCTCCACAGGGCTCACCCAGATTTACACTATAAAGTTCACCAAGAAGCATGGAACTACTTGAGCTCTAGATATGATCAACCTAAAGGGCTCTCCTGGTTCTATGACAAACTGCATCACTCCACAGACTTGATCAAAACATCTAATATGCTGAACTGGGAGAAATAAATAGGCTCCCACATCTCAGCATTAGAATGGCAAAAAGCATTGAGGTCGCAGTATGTGCACTCCCACTGCGTAAACCACTGGGAGCTATCAAAGAAAATGGTATATAGAACCTACATGACACCTGTAAGGCTTTCAAAAATCTACCAAAAGTCCTCCAATGCTTGCTGGAGGGAATGTGGTAGCGTGGGAGGGATACTGCTCATACTGTGGGGATGTAAAGGATTAAAAAGCTTTTGGAAAGGGGTATTTGAGTTGATTACCAAAATAACTGGACTTATAATCTACCCAAATCCTAAATTGGCACTACTGAATGTGGGGATCCATTTAATAGCTCCCCAACTTAGACCCCTCATAACCCACATACTAATTGCCGCAAAACTAACTATCACTTCTAAATGGAAAACTACTAAAGCACCTAACGTTTCTGAAGTGGTATATAGGATGCAGTCTCACTATAGGTATGAAAAGTTTTTTGCAGCTCAATATCAGATGTTACCTTACTTCAACTGGGTATGGGGCCCATGGGCCATAAATTTTTGAATGAATAGGAGGGCATAGAACTAGGGCAACAGGAATTTGATGTAGGAGGACAAAGAACAAGGGCACATATCTTTTCTTATCTTTTCCTTCTTCTCTTCTCTATCTTTCCTTTTCTAATTTCTCCCTCTGTCTCTGCTCTTTCTCTGTCTCTTTCCACTGTTGAATTTCTTATGTTATCTTTAATATTTGTGATACGGCTCTTGTTGTTAAATATTGACTTTTGTTAAGCAGTTCAGAGGACTCTGAAACTATATGATAAAGGCAAAGAGCATGGTTTTTTTCTCCCCTGACGAGAATTTGTGGCAGAGGTCTGTCTGGCCCTCCTGTGCAGTTTGTTCCCATGGGGGCGCCGAGAGGTCCGGACAGACACAAGGATATGGCAGGCTTCCCTGTGTTTTCTGTGGGGGGGGGCGAGGTCAGGCTGTTTAAATATCTATTGAACTGTATCTTCACTTTACTGGAAATTCTGTATAAAGCTTCGCACTATATGCGGAAATTGTTATGTATTGGAAAGCATAATTTGTACATTTGAGTCTTGGAAACCCAATAAAAAAGAATTGAAAGAAAGAGAAAAATGTTGCTCATTTGAGGGAAAATATGAAAATAGTTTACATGTGTACAATGAACATCACAAACAATGATCAAAACAACTTATGGTCCAAGAGCAGATCATACAATCCCCCAAAGGCGTTTCTGTGGGAAATAATAATGCATAACTTTTATGAAGAGAAAAAAGATGAATAAACGATGGAATTCGGTGCCCAACGTTTAACGTTTCAGGTCCGGTTAAGGCCCTTCATCAGGGGAAAATACCAACGGAATGAAAGAGTATATTGCTAAATATTTCTAAATATTACATCTCTGGTGGAGAAAAAAAGGGAACAAAACATATAGCAGTAGTGAAAAACATTATAAAAAGATTGCCACATGTTTTCATTGATATATTGATCAACTAAGGTGTATATGGAAAGAGAGAACTCACTGACTGCATGTGTCCATTAGGGGACAAAGTCCCATTGCCAAAAGTGCTAACAGTATGTAAAGTCACTCAAAGTAAGCGGTTCCCCAAGGTTTAATCAACCGTGTGCAATATAAAGGTTGGGGTTTGGCCCTGTATGAAAAAAAAGAATATAAAAAAAATTCTTTTTTTTCGTTTTTTTTTTTTGTAAACTATTTTCATATTTGTCCCTCAAATGAGCGACAAATTATATATTATAGTCCCATACAGGGGGTTTTCTTGTTCTTTGTTAGATGCAATTAGGGATGAGGCAGCCACCATAGAGGCCTCACTGAATGTGGATTGTTTCTACTTAGATAGTAAGAAGGGATCTGAGAGCATCCAAGATGTGAATACTTGGGCCCGAAGGATTAGAATAAAGGGACATTATAGCGGAGTGGAGGAAACCGGATATACCAAATTTGGAGAGTGTCTTTGAGAGGTAGTCCCAATGTTACCTATCAAAGCTTTTTCCGCATCTAGGGCCAGAAAGAGGCTGGGTTTATGGGTTGTTTCTGCATATTTCAATAGGTTAATCATTGTTTTGGTTCCATCTGGGGCTTGTCTGCCTTTAACAAATCCCACTTGTTCTAGGCCAATAAGTGAGGGGCTAACTTCGATTAGTCAGTTGGCTAGGATTTTGGCAAATATTTTAAGGTCAGAATTTAGTAGGGAGATGGGTCTGAAATTTTGGGGCTGTGAGGAGTCTTCACCTGTCTTAGGTATAGTAACTACTACCGCCTGTAACATTTCTTTGGGGAACGTACCTAGATTTGCGGCTATGTTGAAAAATTCTACCAGATGTGGGACTAGAAGCGTGGAGAATGCTTTATAATATTTGGCTGAAAAGCCATCTATACCAGGGGATTTATGCATCGGTAGTGGTTTTATTACATCCGTAATTTCTTTAGCAGTGATTGGGGCATTTAACTGCTGGAGTTTGTCATCATTAAGCGAAGGTAGGTTAATCTCTCAAAGAAAGTTTACAATCTTTTTCTATAGGCTGGTGGTTATCTTGATCATCTTTCAGATTATAAAGAGAGTTATAATAATCTTTGAATACATTGGCTATGTCTTTTATTGTTCCAAAAGATATCACCAGACTGGTGATGTTTAATATGTAGAAGATTGGCTTGGGTTTGACATTTTTGGAGTTGGGAGGCACGGAGCTTCCCTGCTCTGTTGCTCTGGGAGTACCATGAGACTTTAAGTCATTTGAAATATATATCATAATCAAATGCGGGCCATATCCTCCTGTCCTACTGGCTAGATATTGCACCAGCTTAGACCTTTACCTAGTTCCCATGCCAAGCAACTTGATGTTCAACAACTCATAAACCATCTATCCCATCCGTCTGGAAGTCAAGCTCCTAGTCATCTCCTGATAGACTGGTATACCTAGCCATAGCCAATCTTACAAGTTTGTAGACTGGATACGGTCCCCTGAAGTTGTTATGATCTCAGCATATCCCACACCCACTCAGTGCCTTGCGGGCTAAACACCTACACATCTCAATGATGTTTTTATATAATGTTTTTCTCCCTCACACGGATGATCCGTGTGCCCCATCTAGCCCCCCTCGATTGGCTACCCTTAATATGTGGACAATTGACAATGGCTCCTCCCCCCGATAAAGGATTCAAACCCTCATCATGGATTTCAATTGGTTTTGTCTAGGATTATTTTATGACAACATGCTATCTTGCCTCTCGTGTCTTCTGTTTTTTCTTCCCTTCAGATTCTCTCCGGTCCTCTTCTTCCTTCTCCCCATCCACACAGGTTGAACTACCTAGCCAGCATGGATCAATACTTGGTAAGTTTTATCTTCCCAATCAGCTATCATGGAACCATTAAACATACTTTCCATGAATGTTCATGGCATCAATATACCGCAGAAATGCACCAAGGCATTCCGTTCCTTTCACACTCTGAAGGCGCACATAGTATGCCTTCAGGAGACTCACTTCACAGTACACTCCACCCCCAAATTTCTGAGCTCTTTCTATCCGCAAACATTCATCTCCTCAGCTACCACCAAACAGCACAGAACCCTAACAGCTTCCCACTGCTCTGTCCCTTTTGTTCCTCAATCTGAAATCAAAGATCCAGAAGGGTGTTACTTAATCCTTACGGGACACATAATGGACTCAGCAGTAACCGTCGTCTTGTACTTTTCTCCCAACAAACAACCAACACCCTTTCTCTCACACCTTATGCAGGTGGTATCCACACATAAGATGGGAACAATTATTATGTGTGGTGACTCAGATCAGGTTCTCCTTCCATTCCTGAATAAATCCCCCTACAATTCGGCCCCTAGCCTTACTAAACTGTCCTTCTCCCAACTTCTCACTCGGCACAATTTAGTCGACTATTGGCTGGAAAGCAACCCAACTTAAAGACGATACACATGCTACTCACACCCGCACCAAACCTTCTCATGTATCAACCACATATTTCTAACCACCGGTATGGTGCCAGAGATTCTTACCTCTAGCATTGTATCTATTCCCTGGTCAGACCACAATGCAGTCTACACTTCCATTGCCTCAACTATTCCCAAAACACATGACCCTACTTGGCATCTCCCGGACGCCATGCTCAAATGCCTGACCCACCGTCTAGTCATCAAGCAAGCTCTAAAAGAATATTTAACACACAATACCAATCCTGACACTTCTCCACTAACACTTTGGGAAGCACCCAAACCTGTGCTGCTTGGAGTATTCCATCGGCAATCAGCAATGTTCAAACATGAACGCAGGAATCTTGCGCGGAAATTAGAATCCAAATTCAATTTTTCCTTTACATCCTTCCATGCTAATCCCACCCCAGCCACAAAAGTACAATTAGAAAAAGCCTGTCTGGAATATGACCTATTCCTCATAGAATCTGTTGACAAATCTCTGCGCAGATCTTGACACACCTTCTACATGAAATCCAACAAGCCGGCCACATTACTAGCATGCACACTCAAATCCTTCAACAAACCAACCAAGCCAATCAGACTTAAATTGTCAAACGATATCCATACAAGCAACCCAGTCGAGATAGTTCACAAATTCCATTCCCACCTAGCCTCCTTACACTCCACAGTGAGTGAATTTAACCCCACTGAAGCTGACACCTTTTTCTCGCATATAAATTTATAAATTTTCCAAGCTCAAATAACCCAACTCGAAAACCCTATCACACCAGGGGATGTATCTAACGCAATCAAAGAACTAAAACTAAACAAAAGATCAGGCCCTGAAGGGTACTTATATAGTATAGAACATTCTCAGAGACCTTTTCCCCTATTTTAGCCAATGTCCTCAATGTACTCCTAGATGGACACTCTTTCAGACAGGAAAGACTGATGGGGATTATCTGTATGATCCCTAAACTCCACTCCGACGACACCTCATGCACAGATTACCACCCTATCTCCCTCCTAAACCTCAATATTAAACTCTAAGCCAAAATCTTAGCAAAATGCCTAAACAGAATCATTGGGAATC
Organism: Glandirana rugosa; assembly: GCA_018402905.1. Taxonomy (NCBI): domain Eukaryota; kingdom Metazoa; phylum Chordata; class Amphibia; order Anura; family Ranidae; genus Glandirana; species Glandirana rugosa. Next base: position 261,404 of record BLSH010186546.1, read on the forward strand.
TTATACATCGCGGCCAGGTAGGCTTTATGCCTATATGCTAAGCGAGCAACAATGTATGTCGGGAGGTTCTCCTAGCACATATAGCTAGAACCCGCCTCATCCCCTCTTGCTTTCTTTCTCTCGATATAAAAAAACCTTTGATTCTTTTTCCTGGCCCTATCTACATTACACCCTACAAAAATGGGTTCTGGTCCTCACTTTATGAAATGGATAGCCGCTCTATATGACAAACCCAGAGCATACATAAAATATGCCGGTTGCAAATCTGAATCATTTAATATTGAAAGAGGTACACGTCAGGGTTGCCCACTCTCCCCCCTTCTATTTGCCCTTTTATTCGAACCACTAGCCCAACTAATTAGATCAGACCCGACGATTACCGAAATAGAATTAGGAGGCTACCAACATAAACTCTGCCTTTTTGCAGATGACATCTTGTTGTTTCTATCCTCCCAACAGGTTTCAGGCCCAACCTCTTACCCATTCTCAACAGGTTTGCCACCATCTCAGGCTTAAAGTCAATCCTAAGAAATCTCTAGCTCTGAATATATCTCTTTCTAAGGTGGAGCTTGATTCTGCACAAGCTGCACTCCCCTATATCTGCATGGTGAAAACACTCTCATACTGTATCTAGGGATACACCTCACGGCCTCTATCTTAGAGATTTTTTCTGCTAATTGTCCATTGATCCTGAGACAGGTGACAAACCTAATGGAGCAATGGTCCTCTCTTCCATTATCGTGCTTAGGCAAAATCAAAGTAATAAAAATGGCAATCCTACCCAAATTGCTATAGCTATTTAGAGTCCTACCGATCCCCATCCCTGCCTACTACACTAGACTCATCCAAAAATGGACAGCAACAATTGTTTGGGGCTCATCTAAACCCTGTATGCCCAAGAACACACTCTATCTCCCCAAAATCCACGGGGGCCTCAGATTTCCCAACTTGCAAGCTACTACAGAGCTGCACATATCGCTAGCCTACCCAAAAACCATGCCACACAGGAAATTCCTCTAAGAGTGGCGATAGAATCAGCAGAATGTGACCCTCTGTCAGTCTCAAACCTGCTATGGCTACGTCTCAAACACCGCTCTAGCTTGCACAACCCTGTCACAAAACATGTTATCTCTCTTTGGGATAGACTCAAATCAAACTTTCATCTACAATCCCCCACAGCCCCCTCCTCTCCTTCCTCAAAAACCCTGCCTTCTACCCTGCATGGACTCCCCCATGGCATTTAAGGCAGGGGCATCCTCTGGCTTACTAAGACTATACAAATTTGTCACAACTACAAATTTTCTCCCCTTCCCGACTCTTTGTGAGACATTCGGACTACCTCAATCAGAACTCTTCCAATACCTCCAAATTAAAAACATTTACACACCCAATATAAACACAGATACCCCCCTAAACCAATTCACTAGCTTTGAATCTACATGTAAAAGAGACCCACATGCTAGAGGATTGATCTCATCCCTCTACTCCCAGCTTTTGGTCAAACCTGACTTAGGCAAACCTTTCTACACTCAGAAATGGGAGAAGGATCTTGGGCGCACCCTTGATAATGCAGACTGGTCAGAGATCTGGTCAGCAACCAAATCATCTTCCCCTAACATTCTAGGGGTGAAAGCCAACTACAAAGTACTGACCATCCAGAATAGCCAAATTTAAACCCTCATACTCCGCTCTCTGTTTTCATGGCTATTTGGATCGGGGCACTCACATACACATTTGGTGGACCTGCCCAATTGCCCAAATCTTTTGGAATTACATTTTTGCTATGGCTTCCAGAATGTTTGAAACGTCAGTGCAGCCTGACCGAACCACCACACTCCTTAATTTGAGACATGAATGCTTATCACGCATCCAATTCAAGCTTCTTATCCTACTCCATACAGCTGCAAAACAAGTTATAGCGAAGGCTTGGAAATCCTCTTCTTTAGTGGTAGCTGAGGTGCAGCACAGGATGGATAATACCATGATAAATGCTAAGATGGCAGCAATAGAAAGAGATCTGATCCCCATATTCGACAAAATACGGTACCCCTTGATAACACACTACCTACCATCAGCCTTTGACGACACTGTCCTCTTGCCGTGGTAGCTGATATTCATTTGCTCCTACCACACCTCACGATGACTCCCAGGTTAACCTTGTGGATTCCCTCTCCTCTTTATTCCCTCTCTCTCTAACCTTCCTCTTCCTTTCTCTCCTATGGTTTTGAAGTTTTCTCTGTATCATAGGACACAGCCTTTTCCTTTGTTTACCTACAATTGTTCCATTTGGCTTTGCCAACTAACCTAACATCCCCTGTGCCCTCTCACAGCCCTACACTACTACAAATGTTTGAAACATGTTCCACGCTGTCGGTTTTGTTTACCAACTAACATACTGTATGCCTTGCTAAGCTTCATTCCACCTGTCTATTATACTGATTTAACATTACTGTTATGTTTAACCTTGCAAAACAATAAAACCCTTTAACAAGAAATACATATCATAATAAGATCTGAGCTCTTGTCTCAGTTAATTTCTACAATCGTTGAGGTTCTGCAAAAGGGAGTCATCAGCTGGGCTAGTTTTTTTATGTTTATTTTCCAGCTATTTTTTCATGGAGTTGGGAGATCCGATGTAGTTTCTTCTTTTTTCCCTAGCTGCAAGTTTAATTAGTTGGCCTCTGGCAAATGCCATATGGGCACACCCGATGGCTGTGGGGGATCATTGGTCATTTGAGTTAAATTGGAAGAACTCCTTTAATTTCTCCTCAATTGCTTTTCTATGATGGGGATGGAAGAGTAGGTAAGTATTGTTGCGCCATAGGCCTTTCTGGGAAGTTTTACATTGCTCAATAATATCTATAGTGACGGGGCAAGTTCAGACCATGTGATGTTATGGATTTCAGCTTTAGCTATATATCGGATTACATATTTAGGAAAAAGTGTATCATGGAGTAACTTTTATGTACCATTGAATAGTAAGAGTAGTCCTTTTCAGTGGTGTGGAGACCACGCCAAGATTTTCTTTTAGCCATAATTGGCCCAGGGCCTGTCTGCCTCTCCACCCCACTGAAGAGGAGTCCAAGTCAGTATTTAAAACAACATTAAAATTGCCACACATAACTAAATTGCCCTTTTGTAGTTGTTTGGCTTTACTCAGTACATAAGAAATAGATTTCGGAGGTTTTTTTATTTGGAGCATAGAGGTTTACCAGAGTATAAAGCATATTGCTGATTTCAGCTACCAAAAAATAAATTGACCCTGTAATCGCGTAGATTGAAAGCAACAGTATCTCTAACTGCAATGAAAACACCATTTTTTGTAGCATCATTAGATGTGAATACATACGGATACTTTAGGTGAGAACATTTGAGCTTATCGAAATGTGTCTCTTGGGTGCATAGTACATCACAATTATGAGCCAGTGCTGTCTTCCATAGGGTTGAAAGGGCTGTCCAGGCCTCTCACATTAACCACTTCCGTACCGCCAGACGTCATATGACGTCCTTGGGTTTGAGTGGAGATATCTGAATGGTATCTGCAGCTCTGATGAGGCTCTGAAAAGACTCTGAAAGGATGAATGAGGCTCTGAAAGACTGTTTTGAAACTACTATGTGGGAGGAATTGTGCAATCCTCATGGGGAGGATATTTACAGTTTAACGGACTGTATTACTGACTACATCAACTTCTGTGTGGAGAATACTGTACCCACCAGGACTGGACGGTGTTTTCCCAACAACAAACCGTGGATTAACCCTGATATAAAGACTTAAAGAGAAGAAGAGGGCTTTTAGATCGGGAAATAAGGAAGAGATGAAAACTGTCCAGAGAGAACTAAGAAAGAAGATCAGGGAAGGTAAAGCATGCTACAGGAGGAAGATGGAGGATCAGTTGGTCACTGATCACTGGTCATAAGGAACCCAGCTCTCAGGACGAGGGGTGACCAGCACCAGGTAAATGATCTGAATCTATTCTTTAACAGATTTGATCAGCTACCCTCCCCTGCCCCCATCCAGTCCCCCCTGCTGCAATCCCCCTTCTCTGCTTCCACAGCAAGCAGCTCCAGCCCCACCTCTCTCTGCACTGCTATCAGCTCACAGTCATTTCACAACACACCTAACTTCCCCCCCCTGCCAATTCCCTCAAGTCAACACTCCAACCAATACACACTGCCCCTTACAGAAGCCCAGGTGAGAATGGAGCTCAGGAAGATCAAAGCAAGGAAGGCTGCAGGCCCAGACGGCATCAGCTCCAGGCTACTAAAGACCTGTGCAAACCAGCTGTGCGGCATATTGCTGTACATGTTTGACCTGAGCCTGAAGCTGGGGAAGGTCCCACAGCTACGGAAAACATCCTGCGTGGTGCCTGTTCCAAAGACGTCGGGGACTACCGACCAGTAGCACTGACATCCCATCTGATGAAGACAATGGAGAGGCTGGTGCTCACTCATCTCCGACCTCTGGTGAGCCCATCAATGGATCCACTTCAGTTTGCCTACCAACCTGGCATTGGCATGGAAGACGCAGTCATCTTCCTCTTAAATCGGGCTACTTCACACCTGGAAAAGGCTGGGAGCACTGTGAGAGTCATGTTTTTTGACTTCTCTAGTGCTTTTAACACCATCCAACCTGCGCTCCTGAGGGATAAGATGGTGTACATGGGAGTGAACCATCATCTGTCTGCCTGTATACTGGACTACCTCACAGACTGACCACAGTATGTGAGGACTCGTGACTGTGAGTCTGACATGATTGTCTGCAACACTGGAGTCCCGCAGGGAACGGTTCTTCCCCCGTTTCTCTTTACCATCTACACTGCAGACTTCATGTTTAGCTCAGCAACCTGTCACCTACAGAAGTTCTCTGATGACTCTGCCATAGTCGGTCTGATCACGAATGATGATGACAGAGAGTACAGAGGACTTATACAGAACTTTGTGGACTGGTGCCAACGGAGCTGTCTCCAGATAAATGCGGGGAAAACCAAAGAACTGGTGGTGGATTTCCGTAGGCACAAACACACTTCATCATTTCCATTGGTAAATATTCAGGGAAAGGACATAGTAAAAGAGTGGATTTTTTGACTCTGTGGTTGCCTCAGCCATATTCTATGGTGTGGTCTGCTGGGGCAGCAGCATCTTTACTGCAGACAGAAAGAGACTGGACAAGCTGATCAGGAAGGCCTTGGGATTCCCCTGGACACTGTACAGGAGGTGGGAGAAAGGAGGATGGTAGAAAAACTATCATCATTGCTGAAGAACGCCTCTCACCCCCTGTATGAAACCGTTACCTCGTTCAGCAGCTCCTTCAGTGACAGATTGTTACAGCCTAAGTGTCTGAAGGAGCGTTATAGAAGGTCTTTTCTCCCTGCTGCTATTAGACTTTACAATCAAAGCTGCTCCCAGTGAACCATTAACCATAATACACACTGTTATTGCTGTTTTAGTGTGTAAAATACTACCTGTGTTCAATATCACTTGCAATACTACCTGCAATACGTTCTTTTTCCTCATACGTTCTTTTTCCTCATTTGTAGTTTTACATTGTGTTGTGTATATACTTGTATACTATAGTATGTCTATTGTCTATTCTTTTATATATCAAACACAATATTTGAATTGAATAATGCTCTTTTATATATTTGCATTTCTTTCTATTTTTTCACGCTGCTGTAACAAAGAAATTTCCCCACTGTGGGACGAATAAAGGTTTATCTTATCTTATCTTATCTTATTCAGATACCATTTTTTACAGCCGGTGATTCTCTTTCAGATAAAAGTGATCTTAGCGGCGGATTAACAGCAAGATCACTTTTATCGGTGGTGAGAGAGGTGCCCCCCGCCACTTTCCCATCATCTCCTTCACCTACCGTAGTGTCGGAGACAATCAGGTCCACCCCCCCTGCACTGGAAGCCGAGTGAGCGGAAGATGCCGCCCACTCGGCTCCATAACATTGCAGGGCGGAAGCAACGTCAAACGCCGCTTCCGCCCAACAGTCTTAAAGGGCCCATTTTTTTTTGGACTGTAATTTTTTTACTTTTTTTTTTTTTGCATTTAACTGTAAATATGAGATCTGAGGTATTTTTGACCCCAGATTTGTCCTGGCATGCTTTTTTCTATTACAAGGAATGTTTATATTTCTTGTAATAGGAATAAAAGTGATAAATTTTTTTTTTAAATAACGGTGTAAAATTAAAAGATAAAAAGTAAAATAAATAAGAAAAAAAAAATTAAAGCGCCCCGTCCTTGCAAGCTCGCGCGCAGAAGCGAACGCATACGTAAGTCGCGCCTGCATATGAAACCGGTGTTCAAACCACACATGTGAGGTATCGCCCCGATCGTTAGAGCGTGAGAAATAATTTTAGCACTATAGCTCCTCTGTCACTCAAAACTGGTAACCTGTAGAAATTTTTAAACGTCGCCAAAGGATATTTTTAGGTTGCAAAGCTTGTCGCCATTCTGCGAGCAGGCGCAATTTCAAAGTATGACATGTTGGGTATCAATTTACTCAACATAACATTATCTTTCACAATATGGGAAAAAAATGGGTTAACTTTACTGTTGTCTTATTTTTTCACTCAAAAAAGTGAATTTTTTAAAAAAAAATTGCACTTGTAAGACTGGTGCGCAAATGCGGTCCGACATAAAGTTTTGCAACAACCACCACATAAGTTGTTCTTTTATGTGATAAAAGTGGATCTGAGCAATCACATCCCTGGGAATTTTTTCAGGCAGGTAGGATGGTTTTGGTAGTCTATGTGCTCTGTCAATGATCAAGTCTGCAGGTGTGAGAGATGGGAGAGTGGCCACCATTAGTTGTTGCAGGAAGTTGCGTAGGTCAGCTGGATTGACAGACTCAGGGATCCCCTAAATATGATATTTTTCATGCCTGACCTTCTACATCTGCGACTTTAATTCTTAGAGATTTTAATTCCTCTTCCACTTCAAAATTATCATCTACCAGCTCATTTTGCACAGCTTAAAAATCACTCATTTTATTTTCCACAAAGTCCACTCTGTCCCCAAGATCTGCTATTTCTCCTTCACTGGATCGCATGAATGCTGCCATGTCCTGCTGTATCGCCCCACTTAGTAAGGTTAGTAACATTATCATTCATATTATTATCTGTAAAGGTCTGTCCTGTGGTGGGGAATGAATCCAATTGCTGACCATATGCTTCAGATTCATCCATTTCCTCCCTCTTCACATTGAGATCATTAGGGGACTCATCCTGGCCATCCAAGCATCTTTTTTGCTTAATAGGGCTGTTAGATGGTGAGGATGGATGTGGATTGTGCTCCCCAGGGGACTCATCATTGAGGCTGCAGGAAGGGCTGAGTGTTCCAGCTTGTGATGATGAGGCTGCATGACTTGTGCCGACGCCATCTTGGATCCTCCGACCCACGGCTGTTATAAAGACATACATGAGTTTCCTTGGGCCCTCTCTTTCTTTTCTTTTGCCCATGAAGATCATTTGCTCTCCTCAGGCAGTTGATCAATCTTGGCCATGTGAATGCTGTGGATGGCCGCTGTGAAATGCTGTAGAGCACCAGGTGTGTCAGAGCTCAGTCCTCACACCACCATCTGCTCTGGATGCCAGCCCTGTCCCCTAGAAATATCTTATTACTTGACAACTTTGTATAAAAAATTACATTTTCATTTTCTTTATGCATTTTCTCACTCAGACTCACAATGCCTTTCAGAAAACACCTGTTGTGTTTGATTTCCAAAATGTGGTCATTTTTGTGGGTGTTTCTTCTGTTTTGGCACCTCAGAGACTCAAGAAACATGATAGGTAGTCAGATAATTAGAGACATAATTAATCCTCCTTGAAAGCCTTAAAAGCCTGAAGGTGCTCCTTGGATTTTGACCACTCTATGCATCTAGGCTGTGAAAAAGTCATGTGGTTTCCTCATACTAAGAAGGAGAAGTAGAATGTATTTCATTTATTAATTTTCCCCAAAATTGTGACAAAAATTACAACTTCAAAAACTCATCATGTCTGTTACTAAATATCTTACTTGGTCTACTTTCCAAAAAGGGGTCATTTTGGGGGTATTTGTACTGTGCTGGTATTTTAGGGCCTCAAATGTGCCTCAAAATGTGATAGGCAGTCAGTGCACCAGGATTAATCAAGTCACCACTGAAGTGTATCAGAATACATTTTGATCTACATTTATGAATAAAGATTATTTGCAATGTTTTATGACAGAAACAAAAACATTTTTTTTCAACATTTCAGTTTTTTTCACTTTATTTAGCAAAAAATAAGAATGTGGTGACTAAATATCAACAAAAGAAATCTCCACTACGCCTGTTTAACAAAAGATAACAATTTTATGTGGACATAGTGTTACGGGACTGAGCAATTGTCATTCAAAATATGTCAAAAACGGAAAAATTGACTGGGCAAGAAGGGGGAGAAACAGTCTGATCTTCAAATGGTTAAAGAAATATAGTATTTACTACAAGAAGTTTATGATAATGGTAAACAATAATTTGTTTCTTGCCACTAGTTTCTACATCTCACTCTGAAGTTCAGATCTTCAATTATTCTGGAAATGGTTGTAAGTTCTGACTTTTTCCAACGCTTAGTAATGTTTAGTTTTGCTGCAAGCAAGAGGTGTAGTACTACAACCCTTGACCTGAGGAGAAATTTCTTTATTCTGATCTGGAGCAGGGCTAATGAAGAGTTGGGGGTTGAGGGGGTATGTGATATTGCGGAAATCAATTAAAATATTTGTCTCCAAAAGCGTATAGATCTGCAAAACCACAAAACGTGCATTATAATACCAGTACTACCATAAGATCTCCAGCAGTCAGCCGTATGTCACTGGAAATTTTTAGATAGGTAGGGTGTCAGGTACCATCTATGTAGGGTTTTTGAAAGTATTCCCAATGGTTAGAACAGTGGGAGGCTGTGTAGGTAAATCTGAAGGCTCGTGCCCACATGTCATGGGTAACATTAATATTTAGTTCCTCACTCCATTTTGAGAGAGTAGTGATATGAGAATAAGGTTGATTATCACTGAGGGCTGTGTATAGTATGGAGATACCGTGTTTGGGATACACCTTGTGGGTGTAGAATTGGTGTAGTGGTTCAGGTATTTTAACCAGTGAGGGGAGTTTAGATTTGGTGAGAAAGTGGATAATTCTTATGTAGGTATAGGCTTCAGAGTCTGGGAGGTGATATTCAGCTTGGATAGTAGTGAAGATTTTCAGAGAGCCGTTAGTATAGAGGTCTATTCATTTATAAATCCTAAGTGCTAGCCAGCATTGTAGATTGAAGTTTGTCATGTGTGACATAAGTGTTCTAAGAGGAATCTATAGGGTGTGAGATGGGTGTTGTAAGGAGTTGTTATAGGTGAATTTTTGCCAAGCTAGCAGAGATGCTGTGACTGGTGGGGAGGTGGTCTTTGTATTAGGGAAAAAGCCCACAGAGGTTAGCAGGAGGGCGTCTAGTACAATATTAGCTAGATGCACTAACATTCCTTAATTTGAATACAACAAAATTGATCCCTGCGGTGGGACTTATAGGCACTATAGACAGTATTTAAGTGAAAAGTTCTGTTTTTATTTTCATATATTAAAATGACACATATAAAGCGTATAAAAAGGCATGGCAAAAATATATTAAAACAACACTGTAAAATTGTATACAACAGCCGAGTAGGTGATATCCGCAACCCAACATGTTTCGGGAGTTGATCTCCTTCTTCAAAAGATAAGAGAGGAATCATGCATAAACATTCCAGTATACTGTATGTGTATACACTATTTTGATGCCAAATTAAAAACACAGTCCTACAGATTTCTTTACACCTCACTCATGGCTGACAGACAGGACTGGCGTCAGCATAAGGCAGCTCAGGCGGCAGACTTATGGAGCCAGGGCAGAGGGGGCACCAACAAGTACTTATGCTGGCGCTGGACCTGCTTGCATCTAAGCCAGCACAAACGCCGAGAGGGGGAGGAGCTGAGTGAGACCAGGGGGAAAGAACCCACCTCAGCCATGACTCCTGCTGAAACATTTGCCGCTACACTGTAAGAGGAGGAGCGGAGTGAGAGCAGGAGGAGGGGCCAGCAGGAATTGCATGACAAGCATCAGGTATGGGTTTTTTTATTTACATCCTGAAAAACATGGACATGTTTGTGCTTAGCGGGTGTGAAGAACGCAGTGTTGCTGTGCTGTGTCACCGACAATCCCCTCCATAGGCATTGTGCCTGGGAAGGAAGAAACTGCCCAATAGCTCAGATGCGGCTGGTTGCATTGTGTGTGACAATCTGAGCCCAGCCAGCCACTCCTCCCGCCTTCCTCCCGTCTTGGATGGGAGAAGAGAAAGAAGGATCTATCTGTTCCACCTCCTCTCCTCCCCCTTTGTGTCTGCCCTGCCCACACTTCTATGCCCAGCGTGTATCTAGTATGGGAAAGGAGATGTGGGTGGGAGATTTGAAGTGACAGCAGCTTCAGCTGCATCTGGCTGAATGATGAGTGTTCCAGGGTGAGCCATCAGATAGCAAGCAGCATTTGGTGGTAAGTGAGAGCTGAACTGTCTCCACCTTCCTCCCTTCTCTCCCCCATCTGGTCTCCCTCCATAACTCTGTTCACAGACATGGCAGGGTGATTTCCTGTCCAGGAAGCCTAGGCTCACGTGGGTTAGGACCAAGCTGCATGCTTTCACCTCTAAACTCAGATCAGCTCAGGAGGTGGAGAGTTCTGGTGTTTTTGCATGAGATTTATTGCCGGTGGGGGGTGATCATTATGGAATGTAAGTGACAGATGAAAGCTCTGCAGGTCTGTTGTGACAATGACCCCAGATTTGGATAGGTGTACAGACACATCACATGCAGTATGTGTGCTTTGTCTCCTGTAAAGGTATGACTTCCTTGCTATATGTTGGGATCAGTCCTTGTAGTTGTGTCAATATAATTTTCTTTATAGTTCTACAGGCCTGTATTCTGCAGACTTTGTTGAGCCCCCTGTGCGTTGTCTTTTGGTGCACGGCACATACAGTATATGAGATATTCACACTTCATTCTGGCACTCATCATACATACTTTTGGAATTTCATGATTGATGAAAACCTGTCGGACTTTCCCTGCTCATTTAGCACCACAAGCTATAGCCAGCTACGTTGGAAAATCTCCCTACTGTCAGAATACAATAGCTCAATGGGCAGGATTCCCCCATCCATCTTGAGGATATGGATGGGGAATGAAAGTCAGTTTTTTTTCTTTGTTTTGTTTTTGTTTAACCACTTCAATACCGGGCACTTAGAACACTTCCTGCCCAGACCACTTTTCCCCTTTCAGTGCTGTTGCATTTTGAATGAGAATTGCGCGGTCGTGCGACGCTGTACCCAAACAAAGTTTTTATCATTTTGTTCCCACAAATAGAGCTTTCTTTTGGCGGTATTTGATCACCCCTGCGTTTTTTATTTTTTGCGCTATAAAAAAAAGACCAAAAATTTTGAAAAAAAAAATTTTTCTTTGTTTCTGTCACAAAAGTTTGTATAAAGTACATCTTCTCCTTCACTGACGGGCACTGATGTGGCTACACTGATGGGCACTGATGAGGTTACACTGACGGCACTGATGAGGCAGTACAGATTGGCACTGATGAGGTGGCACTGATAAGGTTGCACTGATGATGGGGCACATATGCAGCACTGATGGGTGGCACTGACAAGCAACACTGACGGGCACTGATACGTGGCACTGATATGCGGCACTGATGGACACTCATAGGCGGCACTGATAAGTGGCACTGGGCACTGATGGGCACTGATAGGTGGCACTTTTAGGTAGCACAGGTGGGCACTTTTAGGTGGCACAGGTGGGCGCTGATAGGTGGCACAGGTGGGCACTTATAGGTGACAGTGGTGGGCACTGGTGCAACAAGCACTGGCAGGCATCATACATGGGCACAGTGCCATCCCTACAGTGCACAATATTGCCATTACCTGGTGGTCTAGTGGGGGCTCCCTTGTGGTCCTGGGCGGCCTCCGTGTGCCTTCCCTGGTGGTCCTGGGTGGCCTCCTTGCGATGTCCGGGGGGGGGCTCCCTGGTGGTCCTGATCCGGCTCCCTGGTGGTCCAGTGGGGGTGATCCTGAGGGTGGCTGCGCTGATAAATGTTCAGCGCAGCCCCCCCTGTCAGGAGAGCAGCTGATCATCTCTCCGCTGCTCAGGTCTGCAGACCTGCAGACGTCTCTTCCTATTTACACTGTGATCAGCCGTGATTGGTCATGGCTGATCACATGGTAAAAGGCTTCGGATCAAAGCCTTTTACCTCGGTTGGTAATGCGGTGGGTCAGACTGACCCACGGCACTACCGATCACCGCAATGCGCGCCCCCAGGGGCACGCGATTGCGGATTATCCTGAGGACATCAATAGACGTCCAGTCAGGAAAATGAACCCCCCGCCCGGACGTCTTTTGTCTATGCGCCGGGCGGGAAGTGGTTAACTTGCTGGTGGACTGTCTTAGTCTGCTGTTTTTCAATAGAACAAACTGTCCTGCAGATGTAACAGTTAGAAGTATTAGACAAACCATTTACCACTGCCAGGGATGCTTACAATGATCCGCTTTAATTTATGTAAAACCTTTACCCCTAAAGGAAAAAAACTGTTGCTGTAACTGATTACAAAGTGTTAGTTGGAGTTTGTCTTCAATGTATTAATGTGTATAAATCTGCTAGTACACCAGACATTCCACTCAGACTGACAATGCTGCTGACCAAATGTGCCCCCTGTGCTCCTTCATCCAGAGTGGGCAATCTAATACAGAAGGTGTGTTACTGGCCAGATTACCAGGTGAAAATGGAGGAAAAAAGCCTTAAAAAAATGCAGCAGTCACATTTATTTGGGTATTCTGACAGCCAGTGGTGTCATCTGTCAGAATACAAAAGCCCAGCAGGGGGAAGGGGGTGCTCATCCATCTGCTTTGTTTTGTGGATGGAGGAATCTGTCCATACACTTTACAATCTGATTGTACAATCACCTTTAGTTTCACCAAAATTAGTCATGTAAAGACAAACCTGAACATTTTTAATGAGTATCAAATCATGCAGACCATTATACTACATAATTGCTAATAAATCTAAAAGAGGATTGTACAATCAGATTGTATAGCATGTAGTTAGCTGCAGATGGGTTGCCATATATGGGTGGGGGGTTGTACTGTAGAGGGGAAAGAGGGTTGTAGGACGATGGAAGGGGGGGCACCAAAAGACACCTTCACCTGTGTAGATGAAAATCCTTGCACCGGCCCTGCTGACAGATACCAGTATGCATTGACTGGAAAAGATGGGGAGGACCTCAACGTGGGGCCCATCTCATGCAGAATGTGCACCCTCAGAGACACTGAAGTGAAAATGCAGCTCAGCAAGCAAGCAGGCTCATTGTCAAAGGGCTTATCCAACACTGGCTAGCAATGTCCATAGTGCCTAAAAAGTCCCACCCCAGGGGCCCATTTTGTTGTATTATTAGGTAGATAGGTTGAGGATTCCCTGATTGACCAAGTTTTGTGTGGAGTTAGGTGCCACCAATAGTACATCTCCTCAAAGTTGGAGACATAGTAGTAGGTGTATATATGGGGAAGACCCACTTTGCCTAGTTTGTGATGCCTAATTAAGATGTGGAGGGCACATCTGGGTGGTTTAGTGTCCCAAATATATCTCGAGATCTGTTTTTGTATTGATGTGAAAAAGGTAGAGGGGCTGGGAATCGGAATCTTGCGGAATAGGTAGAGGAGTTTGGATAGTATCATCATCTTAAAGGAGGGAATCTTTCCTAGTTTGGATAGGCAGGAGGTGCGCATTTGACTGAGTAGTTGGGGAAGCTGATTTTGGAAGGCGTGGTAGTTGAGATAATATAGTTGTCGTGGTGAGGGAGCCAATTTTATCCCTAAGTTTGGGATGGATTGGCTCGTCCAAGTAGAGAGAAAGGTCTTTTTTAGGAGAGACCCTTGATTGATCGTGAGTAGAGTTGAGCGAACCCGAACTGTAAAGTTCGGGTTCGTACCAAACTTTAGGGTGTCCATGACCCGTCCCTGAACCTGGACATTTGAAAAAAAGTTTGGGTTCGAGTTCTGGGTTCGGGTATTTGATCACGCATGTTGAATAGCTGCAGGGCAGCCAGTCAACAAGCGTTTCACTGGTTTGCCATTAGGAGCCATCACAGCCATGCCTACTAATGGCATGGCTGTGATTGGCCAGAGCATCATGTGACCCAGCCTCTTTATAAGCTGGAGTCACTTAGTGCTGCATGTCACATGCTCTCTGGGTAGTGTAGGGAGAGGATGCTGCCGGTGCTGTGAGGGACAGATTGCAGATAGATAGATAGGTAGAGATTACTACTACTACTGCTTTTAGGGACAGATTGCAGATCTCATCCTTCATTACAGAACAATCTGACTGGACTAGGTAGAGTCTACTGCTTAGAGGGACAGATTATTTTTCTAAAATCATCTTCTAGTTCTATAGGGTCAGGTTCCTGCTGTTGCTGTAAGGGACAGATTATTGTTCTAAAATCATTTTGCAGCCCTCTAGCACTTTCCAGGACTTTTTTACAGTCATTTTTGTGCCGAAAAGTTTGGGTCCCCATTGACTTCAATGGGGTTCGGGGTAAAGTTTGGGTCAAGTTCGGTACTGAACCCGGAATTTTTCCCGAAGTTCGGCCGAACCCGAACATCCAGGTGTTCACTCAACTCTAATCGTGAGGTGTAGGTGAAGGATCAAGGATTTGGAAGAGTTAAGTTTGTAGAAGGAGGGAAGACTAAATTGGTTGAGTATATCCTGACTTGCTGGCATAGATTGAGTTGGGCTGGTGATCAGTAGTATGACATCATCAGCAAAGAGATAATCTCTCCTATTTACGCAGAGTCCGTAATTTTCGTTACCATATCTAGTATTTTAGACAGAGAAACGACTACTACAGTATGATGACTAGTGGTCGGGTTGAGTTAGATACGGTCGTTCAGTCCTATATGAGTTGGTTAAATCAGAAGGGAGGAAGATGTTTGAATTGAGAAGGTTTAGGAACTAGGAAGTGGATGTGGAGTGCTAATCTCAACTCACTTGTGGACCTACAAGCCCAAGCCGGCTTGAAGCCCTTTTTAAGGCCCAAGTCATGGCTTGAACTGGGTTTGAAATGGGGCTTGGGGTAACTTCAGTTACCCCTGGG